>APFE031378569.1:68814-85502 GCA_000404065.3 Pinus taeda
CCCCCCAAGAGCTCCCAGAGCTCAATACATCATATAGGACCCTCATCAGAGGGTCTTTGAATGACACCAAGTCATTCTCGGAAGTCAAGAATTTGACCTTTCTTAGGGGCTTGGTCAGAATGTCGGCAACCTGTTCATCTGTACTAATATGTTGGAGCCTTATATCTCCCTGCTGCACCATATCTTGAATATAGTGGTACCTGATATCGATATGATTGGAGCGATCATGGAATACGGGATTCTCTAACAAACGAATCCCACTCTGGTTGTCACATAGGATCAAAGTGGTATCCAATGTAAATCCAAACAGCTCACTGAAGAGCTTTCATAACTAGACTGCCTCACAGAAGGCCATGCTAGCAGCAATATACTCTGCTTCGACAGTGCTCAAAACCATCGACTTCTGCTTCCTGCTCATCCAGGATATCAAAGCAGATCCCAAGGAGAAGCAGCACCCAAAAGTGCTCTTAAAATCCACCACACTGCCTGCCCAGTCAGCATCAGTGTATCCAAGTAGTCTCACATCTCTGGCAGTGTATCTTAACCCATATGTAATTATGCCACGAAGATATCTTAACAAATTCTTGGCACTGATCTAATGTATGTGGTGAGGTTCAACCATGTGTTGACTGCAAAGCATATATCTGGACGGGAGTTCACCAAGAACATTAATGCTCTGACGAGTTGACAATACTCGGTGTCATTTCGTAAAACAGGTCTAGCAGCGCTACTACTTAACTTCTTAAAGTCAAGCTCCATCGAGGTAGTTACAAGCTTGCAGTCCACCATACCGAATCTTTCCAGTATCTTCACCACATATTTTCCTTGAGATATGAAAATTTCCCTTAGCTTCTGCCAAACTTCAAGTCCTAGGAAATAGTGCATCAGTCCTAGGTCCTTCATTTCAAATTCAGAAGCCAACTCCCTCTTACATTTGTGAATGAGAGGGTCTGCACCTGATAGGAAGAGGTCATCAACATACAGCACCAGTATGAGAGGTTTGTCATCTTCAACCTTATAGTAAAGGTTAGGATCGGTTTCACTCCTAGTGAATCCTAGCTTCATCAAGTAGCTATCTATCCTCTCATACCATGCTCATGGTGCTTGCTTCAACCCATAGAGGGCCTTCTTTAACCTGCAGACATGAGATTTTCGATCATGAACCTCAAATCCTTTGGGTTGCTCCACATAGACCTCTTCTTTGATCGAACCATGCAAGAACACGGTCTTTACATCCATCTGATGTAGATTCCATCCTTGTGTAGCCGCAAGGGCTATGATCGAGCGAATGGTGGTATATTAGGTAACAAGCGCAAATAAATTGTCATAATCTCTTCCTTCCTTTTGGGAAAAGCCATGAGCAACAAAACGAGCCTTATACTTTTCCATGCTTCCATCTGCTGCATGCTTTATCTTGTAAATCCATTTAGAAGTGACATTTGTCTTGTCCTGGGGTCAGGGAACTACTTCCCAGACATCATTCTTCATAATAGACTCATATTCTTCAGTCCTAGCATCCTTCCATACTTTATGCTTAACGGCTTCTGAGAATGATGAAGGCTCATTTTGTATGATCGTGCTCATGATAGTCAGGTATCCCTGATACTTGTTAGGTTTCTTACTTTCATGGAAGGTTCCTCGGGGTGTAGTGTGTCTTTTAGCATCATCGGATAGCCCCCTAGGCCAAGATGGCCTTTTCCTAGAAGAGGAAGGCTTAGGCGGATCAATAGGATCCATGGGTTCTTCCACATTAGGCATTCCTTCATCATCCTTTTCTTGCGATTCCCTCGTGTCAGCTCCTTGAGAGCTCCTCAAAGTAGGAAGATTGTCCACCTTGCTGAGAGCCATATCTTCGTCAAAGGTGACATCATGACTAATCACGACTTCCCTTTGACCAGATACATAGATTCTATAGCCCTTATTATTTTCACTATAGCCCATGAAGATTCCTTTCTTTCCAGATGCACTCAATTTATTTCTTTTCTCTTTCGGTACATGAAAATATATAGGGCTTCCAAAAATTCTAAAATGAGAAATGTCAGATTTCTTACCGGTGAACATTTCTTCAAGAGTCTTGGAACCCAATGCTTGCTGGGGGCATCGGTTTTGTACATATACAGCGGTGTTTGCAGCTTCGGCCCATAGAAACTTCGAAAGCCTTTGATCATGGAGCATAGCACAGATAGCTTCCATAATCGTACGGTTCTTCCTTTCCACCACACCATCCTATTCAGGAGTGTATGGAGTCGTAGTCTCCTTCTTAATGCCATCCTCTTTACAAAAGTTATGAAACTCATTAGATTCATATTCAGTCCCATTACAATCCTTAAGATCTTGATCTTCTTTTCAGTTTGATTCTTGATCAAGGCTTTGAAGTGTCGAAACCAGGAGAATACTTCATCCTTATTTTTCAAGAAGTATATATAAGTCTTGTGAGAATAGTCATCTGTAAAAGTGAGGTAATATGAATATCCTCCCAAGGAGTTCATAGGCATCATACCAGATATGTCTGAGTGAACTAATTGCAATATATTGGAGGTATTGCTTTGGCTTAAGAGGAATGGTCCCTTTTTTAGCTTTCCTTCAACACATCCAGGACATACACCTTCTTGCTCTAATCTAAACTCAGGCATTCCGGTCACCATTTTTCTTACATCGGGTAGAGCTTTATAATGAAGGTGAGAAAACCTCTGATGCCATAATTCAGACTGAAGAGATTTGTCACAAGACATGACACCTAGTGGACTTCCACCAACCGGATATAATGAATCAACTTGAAACCCAAGAGTGAAGGCATCTTTAATATTGTTTCTCCATGCACATACCTTGCCATCACTGAAGACCACCTTGTAGCCTTTGTCTTCCATTGCCGAAATGGACACCAGGTTCGTTTTTAGATCAGGTACATATAATACATCCTATAGGTGGATTGTATTACCTTGATTCAATTTAAGAGAGACATTGCCTACACCTTTCACGGGATATTTCATATTGTCTCCAAGGACAATTTCCAGGTCGGTCTGTTTCATTCTCCACCAGATTATGGAGAACTTATTTGTAACCAGTGAAGTGCATTGAGGCACCACTATCAATAAGCCAATTTCCTAGTGAGTCTAGAGGAGCAGAGGTAGAGAGAGCATAGCAGGGGTCAAGTTGTATAGGGCAGTGCATTTGATAGATGAATAGTAGCGACAGACAGACGAATTGTTGATGGATTTACCCCTCGTTGAGAGGGAGTGTTGAAATTGGCAATTAGGGCCAAACTCCATGTAGGTCATATTATTCATGGCTGATAATATTTTTATTAGATTCCTCTCATTGAGAGGTGTAGGATTGATCTAAAGATCATCCGATTCCGATAAGTATTTATGGAGATATGAATTTATTTTGATTATGGAATAATTATCAAGCTGACTAGCAACTCATGTAGGCTCAGAAGCCCAACAGTCGCATCTATTCAACCCCAACAATTTCATATAAATACAGGAGGTCTTTTCCTCATTTGATCACTCACAACTAATCACATCTCTCTCTCTCCTGTGCAGAAAAGAGGCTCTTCTCTCTCTTGCGCAGAAAAGGTTGTCTCTCACACATGTGGAAGGAAGGACGCAGATTTTGGGGCTGCAACTGCAGATCGGAAGTTTGACCAGTGTTGACCATCAGACTCTCTCTCAGAACTGTGATGTAGGTGTAACTGAATCTCCTCTGAAGGCCACATTTTTTGGTGAAGGAATCAAGACGATCCAACGGTCGGTTTGCAAGATATTGTCTGCCCTAGTTTGGTTGATCTAGGGTTTGCTGCTACTAATGTAAATCAAATTTATGTACTATTTCTCTCTGTTGGATTATTGAAGATCAAAGAAGATTTGATCAAAGGGCTTCCCCACATTGTGGGGTTTGTCCTTGGCTAGCCGCCACATCTTGTGTCTTTTGTCTTGGCTTGTTTTCGGTCGATCGTTTAATGTTTTATCTGCACTTTAGTTTATGTACATGTGATTGCTAATCTGTGGATAATAATAATAAAAAGAAGTAAACTGCTCTAAGCATAGAAAATACCATAACTTAACATGGTATCAAAGTTGAAGTGAAGACAAAGCCCGAGCAAGAGCAAGAGAAATCACCAAAGAGAAGGTTGGCAAGATATCCTAAAAGAACTCATGGGGTCCTCAACACACTTCCCTACTAAAGATAAGCTTCGTGAGAAATCTGACTACCATGGATGGAAGATGTCTCTCAATCCAACATTAGAAGAACAAGAATTGTTGGACTATGTAAGAGGCGGAATTGAGCCTCCATAAAATGCATCTACTGTTGCTAGGAACAAATGGACAAAGGGGGAAGTAAAAGTTAAGAAGATCATCTGGGACTCTATCAACAAATGCTTGGTGGCCTACATCTCTGACCCAAACACCTCCAAGGAAACCTACAATAGAGTGGTGAGTTTATTTAAAGTTAATGATGCAAATCAAGTCTTGTTTCTTATAAATAAGCTAAAGGAAATTAAGAAGGGCAAAGATGAGAGTATGCAAGAATACTTCTTAAGAATCATCGAGATCAAGAATGATCTCCTATCTATTGGAGAAATTATTACTGATAGGGAAATGGCATTCTCAACCCTTGGAGGATTACCATCTGAATGGTACGTGTTTAGGACTACTCTTCTCAACAATAACGTCATTCCTGGTTTCAAGGAATTAATGGCAAGATGCATTCAAGAAGAAACAAGGATAGAAGAGCAAAAAATGCCCTTGTCTAAAGGTCCTCTTGCTGCCTTTACTTCTCATGCTAAGAAAAGAAATAATTCCAGGACTAAATCAAAAAGAAAGGTTGGACCTAAGGGTGGAAGAAAAGGATGATGTTACATTTGCGATAAAGAAAGTCATTATGCAAGGGAATGCCCTGAAAGAAAGGACTCACACCAAAATGATGATCAAAATCCCTCTCAAGGCAATCAAAGAAATGGTAGGTCAAATGGTCGAGGTAAAAGGAGTGTTGGAAATCAAGGAAGAGGACAATCATTCAAGAAGGAAAGAAATTCCAAGTATGAATCTAATACTGTTGATAATAAGTAGGAAGAATATTATCTACCAGCTTCTCTAATACCATGTTAAGTTATGGTATGTTCTATGCTTAGAGCAGTTTACTTATTATTATTATTATCCACATATTAGCAATCACATGTACATAAAGTAAAGTGCAGATAGAACATTAAACGATCGACAGAAAACAAGCCAAGACAAGAGACACAAGATGTGATGGCTAGCTAGGGACAAACCCCACAATATGGGGAAACCCTTTGATCAAATCTTCTTTTATCTTCAATAATTCAGCAGAGAGAAATAGTACATAAATCTGATTTACATCAACAACAACAAACCATAGATCATCCAAAATATGGCAGACAATATCTTGCAAACCGACCGTCGGATCAGCTTGATTCCTTCACCAAAAAATGCGGCCTTCAAAGGAGAGTCAGTTACACCTACAGCACAGTTCTGAGAGAGATTCTGATTGTCAACGTTGGTCAAACTTTCGATCTGCAGTTGCAGCCCCAAAATCTGCGTCCTTCCACATGTGTGAGAGACAATCTTTTCTGTGCAAGAGAGAGAAGAGCCTCTTTCCTGTGTAGGAGAGAGAGAGAGATGTGATGCATTGTGAGTGATCAAATGAGGAAAAGACCTCATGTATTTATATGAAACCATTGGGGTTGAATAGATGCAATCGTTGGGTTTCTTAGCCTACATGAGTTGCTAGTCGACTGGATAATTATTCCATAATCAAAATAAATTCATATCTCCATAAATACTTATCGGAATCAAATGATCTTTAGATCAATACTACACCTCTAGATGAGAGGAATCTAATAAAAATATTATCAGCCATGAATAAGATGACCCACATGGAGTTTGGCCCTAGTTGTCAATTTTAACAAAAACTAAGTATAAACAAGATCTAAGTATTGGGCATGAGCGATAACTTTCTCTTTAATTACAATGCCACCTTTGGAAACATCTTCAGTAATTACCGACATAAGTGATTTTATAAACCATTTGACTAAAATCTTATCTGGGATGTAAACTTTAACTAAACGGCATCGTCATCTCCTTTCCAACAATATAGCATTTTTGGTGACACTCGTTATTGTAGCGGTGTTGACTCTATCTTTTGACTATGCTTAACTCTTCAAGAGGCTAAAAAAGCACTAAATGATTACCATTCTGGAGCATGTGGTGGTCATATGTCTGGGTATGACACTGCCCAAAAGATATTGTGCGTTGGCTATTTTTGGCCCTCCATGTTTAAATATTGCATCATTGCAGTAAAAAAATGCCATAATTTCCAGGTTTATGATCACAATATGCGAGCACCCCAGCTCCTCTTCACCCTATTATACTTTTCGATCCTTTTTCAAAATGGGGCATAAATTGCGTCACCTATAACCCTCACTCAGTCGAGGGGCATGGGTATATTATCCTTGCAGTTTATTAATTTACAAAATGCGCTGAGGCGATGCCTACATACAAGGACGATGGTGAAAGTGCGGCGATTTTCATTTTCAATAATGTGATTTCTCGGTTCGGTGTCCCACAGGCCATTGTTATGGACCATGGTAGCCATTTTCAAAAATTTATGATGACTGAACTATCTGTACAACTCGACCTACGCCATGTTAGCTCTACCTGTTATTATCCACAAGCAAATGGTCAAGTTGAAGTTGTTAACAAAGTTTTAACAACACGATTAAACAAATTGTTGGCATTCATAAAGGAGACTAGAATACCATGATTTTGTCAGCCTTGTGGGCATACCATACTATTGCAAAAACATCTATGGGTTTCACTTCCTTCCAACTTGTCTATGGTTTGGAGGTAGTTTTAACAATTGAATGTGAAATTCCATCTTTGAAAATAGCCATCGAGTTATTACCAGCTACCTCCACAGAGGAAGAGCGTTTTTTGCATTTAACATGTCTATATGAAACTCACCGCGAGGTCAGATTGGCTAGCGAGGCTCATAAAAAACGAATCAAAGCTCAATTTGATTAAAACATAAATCCTCGTTCTTATGCAGAAGGTGACCTAATCTTGGTTTATGATCAAGCACATGACAAATTAGGTGCAAGTAAATTCGAGCCTACGTGGCATGCCCCTTACATTGTAAACCGTGTATTAGCTAAAGGAACCTATGAGTTGGTCGATTATGATGGTGTCTCTTTGGGAAAGCCCAAAAATGACTTTTGCCAGAAGATATTATGCATAAAGTATTTCGTGGAGATTTGTACACTACTTGTATTATAATTTTATAAGTGTGCGCAATAGTTTTATCATTTTTTATAGTCTGCTACTACTTCTCTTGCTTATCTTGTTTTACACTTGATTTTCAGATGTCGATGTTCCTTCAAAATTACATTGGATTTGCTAATTGTGTTAGTCATAGTACTCATAATTTGTCTTCCGCAACTTGGGTCATCTATTCACCCAATGATGAGTTAGTTTCTATTCATGGGATATGCTTTAGTCAAACAACGAACAACATAGAAGAATATAGTGTAGTCATTGAAATATTATTTGACGCCATATCAATTGGCATTTGATATTTGATTGTTAGGTTAGATTTGCAACTCATAGTATTACATTTAAATAGTGTCTATAGAGAAAGAATTTCATCAATGTTAAGAATGTTTTTACGGGTCCATCTTTTGGAAAGGCGGTTTGATTACATTGAATATCAACACATTCCAGGAAATTTAAACACATTAACTAATGTATTAGCCAGTCACATGTTAATTAAACATTTTCAACATTTGTAAGTAAAAACAATATCTATCCACATATTGAACAAGATAAACTAAAATCAAAAGTAGTAGCCTTCATTAGATTAAGTTTGTAGAGTATGTTATACAAAAATATGTCATCCAAGGACATAAGGCCTCGTGGTGCTATTTTTTGAATATGCAGATATAAAATCAAAATGTAACCATAAAAGACTAAGAAACTAAGCATGATGATAATCATGGTAGCAGACTATAGCATGAGCAACCTAGCATAACAATCACCTGAGTAGTCCTGGAACCCCAACCATGTGCCTCTGGTATTGGAGAGGCAAATCATCAGTCCCAGTCTCTAGGATATCTATGGTCAACCTCTCTAGGTTGTGTTCCATCTCAGCCAGTGCCTCTACTACCTCTCAGTTGGGTGTTGTAGCTACTATAGGTTAGTCATATCACCTATCAAAACGTCGTAGCTCTTATGGTCAAATTGGGCCCACATCTGTATATGCATTTCAAATAATTAACCTTGAAAGACAAAAAACACATAAAATTTAAAATTGAAAAAGAAACATCAAAATGAGGAATTTTTACCTAAGTCACCCCATTGTGTCCCTGCTAGAAGTGTGATATCTAGGTCACCCCTATAATCCATCTCTGCATATGGGAAATCCTTGATCGAGATGATCTGTTGACCTAGCCATACAAAAAACTCAGGAGCATATCTCACACCTGACCATCACCTCCATGACGAGTCATAAGTGAAACCAATCTTAGCATTCGTGGATCTCAAGACCCTCCCTCATCCACCAAAATCTCTTGTGGCTTGAGGAGTGGAATCATCTCTAGAGCAATAGAAATTAGAATGGCACCATAACCGAAAGTCTTCAGTCTACCATTCTTAGCTCTGGTCAATTGTCCTTTCATATTGACAACCACTACCTCACACCAGTTAAAAACTGTGGACTCCTAACATTCCATGGCGGTCTGCATTTGGGCCTTTGTGGCCAAGTGAACAGCTTCACTACCACACAGTTTGCTAACAATGAAAGTTATGGTCCTCAAGGCCAAGTTCCCAATAGTCTAACTATCAATCATGTCGTCCTTGAGCAATGCATCCCCACAGTATCTTCGTAGATATTGTTAGAGTTCCAAGAAACTCTCCCAGGTTGTAACTCGGAGATGCTTGGTAACATAAAAATTCAACTTATTGCTGCAATGGATGAATGGAAGGAATGATGTTTGTTCAAGCCAGATAACCACTTCTACTTTGTTTCACTGCAGACATGCGTGAACACCCCCAGACTACAACGATTTAGACCACCAACTACTCACAATTTAGAGATAAGGTGAATATGGAGAATACTAACCACACCAGTAGATGCACAAGACCTTGTGATGGTCGGCTGCAACCAGTAAGAAGCTTGTAAATCTATTCTACTAATGCACAAACAAGATGACAACTCTTTGCCACTAGATAGAAAGAAACTTGGATAACCTATTCAATGATACATTCGACAATCTAACACATAGATAGGATGACAACATTTTAGAGCTAAACCTTAAAGATCAAGAATACAGCGTATTAGGCATAGCTTAGAATAGAGAGGAAATGGAAAGTGAGCAGTTAACAGCAAAAGAAGCTTGTATTAGTTGAAAATGAAGATGAGACGTTGCAGGTGGAAAAATATCCACAGTCTCCAGAAGTTGAACCTTACATCAAAACATCAACCATCAACCCTGATTACATTTTGTTTCTGGGAATTTATAGAGTTTACATTACAAGGCACTTGGGCCAATTAGGTATGGAGGGGTCATAATTGATCACCAACTGCATTTAACTACCTAATGGAGTCCCTCACTATGTTTTCTTGTTGTATTAGGCCAATTAGATCTTCTCAGGTGCTGTGTTGTCCTCTTAGGCAGTTGGAGTGTTCGTATTAGCGAGTTTCCATAACTGATAGATGCTGCTACAGGGTCATGTGTGTCCTTTCTTTCCCTGAGCCATACCACCTGTTAAACATGGTTGTTGAAGCTTTACTGCGACTGGTAAAAGCATGTTGATCACCTCCTTCCTTCGGACAAATGGAGTGGTCAAAGGATGTGGGATGCATGGGTGAATCGACGGGTTAGATGAGCAGAGATAATGGCCGTCGGATCAAGGGAACGGATAACATAGATGGCTCTGCGGGAGTTATAGGATGAGGTGGGAGTGGATTGATTTTGGGTCGTTAGATTTGGGTCAGATTGATCTAACGGTGATCGGGCGGTGAAGCTGCGCGGTAGTTAAACGGGCAGGCAGACAGGTTAGGTGGTAAACGGTATTGATCGCACCGCCTTTGAGCACAAAGCAGTAAAAGGACAAGGGCATGTGATCCCACTCGAAGGCCGACACATAGTAGCGGATGAGAGAGAAAAACCACTCTCATTGCGCGCTAATTCTCGGTCGAGTTACGGGTGTGGGGAGAGCGAATGCCGTCAGATCTCGGTGGAGACAATCAGATGGTCGGGAAAAGAGCGTGCAGGTTGCTTTATCGAGTGTGATAGGAGCCATTAGATTTGGCGGGGAAAATCAACAGTGGAGATGAGGCAATAGGTTTAAAAAAGGCGTTGGGGTGTATCAGAAGGTTTTGTGAGGGTTTAGGCCTTTGTGCTTGGGGCTTAAGGAAAAGGGGTTTTTTTGTGGTTTTTAAAGAAAAACAGAGGAAAGGGAGGATGAGCGGGGTAAAGGAAAAAGGTGGAAATGACCATTAAGGGCCTCCCTTGAGCATAACCAACACAACCAAGCTTATCTCTGATCTTCAAAAACCATAGTTATATAGCAGAGCTAACACTGGCTCCTTCTGGGGATGAGATCCTCCCTGTGAGGTCTCAAGAACTGCAGATCATTGCCTTTCCTACAAAAACTAGATCAGCAAAATTTCCTAGTGTTCCATTGGGCATGGAGTCTAATTGAGCCTACACTATAACTGATAAAACAACATATTTACAACATTAAGGCCAAAAGACCTTAAATTACATAATCTTTAAGAAATCGCCCATTAACTGGGCCATCAAAAACTGTCTCTCCTTCCATGCTTTGCAACATGAAAGTATTGTTCCCCTGGATCTGAGAAATGATAAAAGGCCCAGTCCACAGAGCATCGAACTTCCCATGGTTTCCTTTCTTCTCCTTGAGTGCGTCCCATTTAATAACCAAGTCCCCAACTTGAAAACTATCTATCTTTGCCTTTATATCAAAGGCTTCCTTGATTCTCCTCTGATGTGTTGCGGAACTTTCAACCAGTTGTTCTCTAATTTGATGCACTTCTGCTAAGACACTGATCCTCCTCGCCATATCATTTCTTCATTTTGTTCTTCCTGCAAGAATTTTGCCACGGGGAGGGTTAACTGATTTGGGAATACAGCTTCGGTGACATATACCAACTTGAATGGAGAATTCCCTGTGGATCTCTTGGTAGTCACTCTGTCAGCCCACAATGCATATTTCAGCTTGGAATCCCGGTTCTTTTTGTTGTCTTCCAGCAGCTTTTTGATTATCCTTATCAGGATCTTGTTAGAAGATTTTTCTAGACCATTGCCTTGAGGGTAATATGAGGTGGAATGTACCAATTTAATGCCCATAGAGTCACACATGTCCACCAACTCTTTTTCCCTTAAGGCTGCTGCATTGTCTGTAACTAATTTATGTGGGCAGCCAAACCTGGTGAAAATGTTTTCAGTTAAGAACTTCATGACCACATGATGATCATCTTTCCTGGTAGGGATGGCCTCAATCCACTTAGTGAAGTAGTCAGTGGCTACTAAGATCCATATGTGCTAGCAACTGGAATGTGGGTTAATTTCTCCTATGAAATCCAAACCCCATTGTTGGAAAGGGCCACTAGCACGTATTGCCTTTAAGGGCAAGGACTTCAACTATTGTTTTCCTTCAAATCTTTGGCACCTGTCACAAGATTTAACAAATGAAAAGACATCAGAAAATAATGTGGGCCAATAATACCCAGCTCTGAGGATCTTGTGGGCTCTAGTTTTCCAATAGTGATGTCCTCAACATATGTTGGAATGAAACTGTTGCACAACATCCATGGATTGTTCTTTGTCTAGACACCTCAAAATAATTCTAGAGGGGTCCCTCCAGTGGAACAGGTTTTCATGAATGCAATATTTGGTTGCCCTGAGCTTGATAGTTCTGGCTTGGCTTGAGCTAAGGCCTGGAGGAACTTCTAGCTTCAGCAAGAATTGGGCTATTGTAGAGTACCATTCACAAGAAGCTATATTTTCTACTAATGACTAGTTTTGCCCTGGTTCAACTGTTTCTTCTTCTATCTGTCCATCCTCTGAATTCGTGCTTATCAGATTCATGTCCAGCAATCTGCAATTTTCTTCAACCATAATCTAACAAGGCCCTGACCTCTGACAAGCTTGGTAGGCTTCAGTTCTATGTTGAACCCGATAAGCTTTGCAATCCATTTAGCCCTTCTTCTATCAACATCTGGCTGCGTTAGGACATCTTTTACTGAATCAGAGGGCACATATGCAATTACCTTGGAATGCATAATGTATATTCTGAAAGATTTCAAAGATTTGATAAGAGCATAGGCTTGTTTTTCTATCATATCATACCTTAGTTCAGCAGCCCTTAATGTTTTGCTGAAGAATGCTACTGGATGCTTTGAACCTTCATTATTTGTTTGCAATAAAACTACTGTAAGGGTGTCACCTGAAGAAAATGAAAATATATGGAACTCCTTGCTATAGTCTGGGCTGATCAAAGTAGGAGCTTCCATAACGGCCCTTTTGATGGCTTCAAAGGATCTTCTTGCTGCATCTGTCCATTTGATTTCTGATCCCATTTTTAGCATGGAGGTGATGTGTTTTACAAGTTCTGCAAAATTAGGAATAAACCTCCTTACAAATTTTATCTTGCCCAGAAAGGATTGGATGTCCTTTTTTTATCTCAGGACGGACAAGGACTGTATTGCTTTCACTCTTTCTGGGTCAATTTTGACACCTGCAGTAGAGACAATGTGTCCTAACATCTTACCCTCTTCTAAAGCAAACTATGACTTTTTAGGATTGACTGAAATCCCAAACCTTTTGCACTTCAAAAACACTTTATTCAAATGTTGCAAATGGTCTTGATGGATGTTGGAGTATATTGTTATATCATCTAGGTAGATAAGGACAAACTTATCCTTCTCTCCTACAAATGTTATATCCATAGCTCTCTGAAAGGTGGCTCCAGCATTCATCAGCCCTAAAGACATCTTGGAATACATAAAAGTGCCTCAAGGCATGGTGAAGGCAGTCTTCTCTTGGTCATTTGGATGTACAACAACTTGGTTATATCCTGAAAATCCATCCAAGAGAGACATCACTTTGGCTCATGAGACCTTCTGCAGCAAATGCTCCATCTTAGGCAAAGGATAATTATCCTTTTTGGAACACTTGTTCAGGTTTCTGAAATCAACACAGAGCCTGATTTATCCACTCTTCTTCCTTACCACAACCAAATTGGCTACCCACTTTGAATATCTCAGGGGGACTATGATTTTGGCAGTCAACAACTTCTTGATTTCTTTTTCAATCAAAGGGAGGAGCAAAGGATTTATGGGCCATAGTTTCTGCTTAAAAGGGATAATCTTTCAGGTTTCTATCTTTCTGTCTTTCTCTAAGGGAATTTTATGCTGGATGATCTTTTTGTCATAAGTTTTCAGGTCACTATATTCCCAGGCAAAAACATCAGTAAATTGCTTCATTAAATTGCAGTACTCAGAACTTTGGGCAGCAGATAGATGGGTGGACAGATTTATATATCTTGGATGCTCTGGACTCCCTATGTTATGCCTATGGACTGCAGATTGATCTTCTTTTTGGGCAAATTTATAAGGCACATCATTTTGGTCAAACATCTTTTCTAGTGGCAGTAGTCCTCTAGGTATATGATTCCTAGGCAGTTGCACAATGTTGTCTCGGCCAATTCTATTTCTAAGCTGGGGCTAGGGATTTTCCTCCAAGTTTTCATTCTCTTGGTCAATGTGCATTTCAGAGAATTCATCAATGACTTGCAGAAACCTATTTACCTCATCATCATCCTCAAAAAATTTCCAATGCTGGACATTATCAGGCAAGGAGGGTCTATGTTTGATATGGATTTCATAAACCAGTTTAGGCGGCATGGGAGGGAGGAACATGCTAGCTGACACAGCAAGGGAATTAGCAAGCTGATTTTTGACTCTAGGGATATATGAGATACAAAAACTATCAAAAGAATATTTGAGTCTCCATACCTCATCTCTGTATGCTTTCAGCCTTGGGTGCCTTGCTTGGAACGTTTTGTTCACTTGTTGAATGATGAGATCAGCATCTCCAAACACCCTTATATTTTTTATTTCTCTGTCTTTGGCAGCGTGTAAGCCTAATATCAGAGCCTCATACTCTGTTATATTATTTGTGACCTGAAAAGTCAGCTTGAAAGACAGATATGTGCTTTATTGCTTTGGAGATACCAACACCACTCTTGCTCCTCTAGTTTCCCTTGAGCGGGCTCCATCAAAGAACATCTCCCAAGCTTGTGTTCCCTCTCCTCCCATAGCCTGATTCAATGGTTCCTTGATCTGCATTGAGGCCTTCTGAGATTATTCAATTTGGAGAATGCATGCCCCAAAATCAGTGTCTACAGCATAAATAGGATGATTAGAGGGGTTCTTCTCATCACTGATGATATAGGCCAATTGGGCTTCCCTGTACAGTCTTCTGCTTTCTCCTCCAACGACTGGGATAGTGGCATAAGATAGGTCATTTTGTAATTCCCACCTAGTCTCTTAATCCACCCTCTGGACAGTAGCATGCTAAACTTAGGGGGAACATCTGCTACCACGATGTCCATCATCATGCTTTTCATGGGCATCTGAGTTAGGGTGATGGCTAAATATTTGATCAACCCCAGATAGTTCACCTTCCTTGAATCAAAGGAGAATAAATCATGATAAGGCATGCTGATATCAAGGCCTAACTCTTCCATGATAGCTTTGGGCATCAGATTGTGGCTGGCCCCTGTGTCCAACAGGCAGTTGTGGAGGGTTTTGTCATGAATGGTCAATGAGACATAAAATGATGGAGAACTTTCATCAGTAGGATCAGTCATTGGGCTAAGCACAATTGCAGATTTTTCATCTTGTAAATTTACATAGTCAGTGGAGGACTGTGTGGCTTTCAGCTCAAGAGTATCAAGGATAGGCTTTCTAAAGGCTTCACTCTTTACAAGTTCTATCGGAGGTACGGATATTTTTAACTTCTGGACTTCTGATTCAAAATTGAAAGGGCAAGGGGACTTGTCAGGACCTCTTACCTCTTGAGCTGGTGCTTTGAGGATAACTGGGTCAGCTGCTCGTCTTTTATGTTTGATGGTCTAATGCTCTATGGGGACAGCAGCTCTTTGGGCAAGGTTCTCTTTGACATTACTTGTCCTTGACCTCAGGTTGTACCTTTGATGTTCATCAGTCTGCAGAACAGCTTCTATGTCCCACTCTTGACTGGTCTGGTCCTAGAGTAATGATTCTTCATAGGCAGCCAATGTCAAAAAGGTAGCACTGCCCTTATCTTCCATGCAATGAATTTCATCCTCTTCTTCAAATTTCTCCTCCTCCATGACTACGTTTTGGAAGGGAGCCTTAACCCTTTGTTCTTCAATGGCTTCTTTACCCCTCTGAATGATCTGCAATTGTTCATTTGCTCTTCTGAATGGATTTGGATTCCTTGGAGAAAATATGTTTGGAAGCCTTGCTTTTCCATAGCTCTGCTCAAGCTTCAGCTTAGATATTTCGGCAGCCAATGACTCTATTATTTTACTCATTTTGTCTAATTTAGGTTCCGAAGATGAAGCAGAGGAAGAAGAAGCTTCGCCTATCTGCCTTCTTCAGTCAGCATGGCCTTTGAGTTTTTCTGCAGCCATGATATTAGATTCTACCTCTAAAGTTGCATCTTGCATTTCAGTTAGAGTGGCACATCTTCTTTCTCTCAATAGCAGGCAGAAATCTGAGTCAAAAGCATTGGCATAGGTGAGTTTGGAAGAGGTGGGGGTAGGCTTTACTTCAGGTGGTATCTTGCTATACATACGGTTGAATCTTTTATTGAAATCAGATAATGATTCTCCATTTTCCCTCTTGAGGTTTCCAAACTCAGTATGGTAATATAGCAGTTCTTTCTTATCCCCCCAATGCTTCAAAAATACATCATCTAATGCTTCGATGTCTGCTATAGATCTAGGGGCCAGTTCTCTTAACCACTTTCTAGCCTCTCCATCAAGGCTCTGGACAAATACTCTCATCCACACATCATCCTCACTGATATCTAGGTTATCAGCATAACTATAAAAAGACTCAAGGTGTTCTTCCCTGTTACTCCCTCTGTACCAGTGAACTTAGGCATGTATTTCTGATACTCTCATGTAGGCATGGCATTCAAAGGAACAGGCAAGGCCAAGGGTCCATACCTAGTAGCGATGATTCTTTCCATCTTTTTTAGTTCTTGTTGGCCTACCATGACTGGGGTAGATGGAAGAGTACTGGTCGTTTGGATGACAAAAGACTGAGGAACGAATGATAGAGATAAAGGAAAACGATGGACTGTATGGGAGGCTTTTTTTGGACTGAGATCCAAAGGGGAACTTATTGAACATGGAGCTTTATGAATCTCTGGGAAATTGTTATGCTATTAACCTGCAAGACGATACTAGAATACCAAATATGCGAAGAAATATACCCAGAACATAGAACAATGCGAAATAACAACAAGTATTTTATTATTCAGAAAGCAATGTTTGTAGGAATTTACAGGGTAAGTTCCTCAGACAGAACACCAGAAGGACACCACTCACAAACAGATCACAGATCAATACACCAGTATTTTGACGTGG
>APFE031378569.1:95243-108227 GCA_000404065.3 Pinus taeda
GTGTCGGAATATCCTAACAATGTTCACTTGCCTCTTCGAGGGGGTAACCTCCAATATAGCAAAGCTCGATTACAAAATAAGACACGATGCTCCTCGAGGGGAGTCTCTATTCTTTATATAGGATTCATACATGCAATACCATGGGGCAATACCATGGTTCTTATTAATACCATGGCCCATTTGCAACTAACTGTGGTCCCTTCATTAAATGTGGTTTAACCACTTACAATTATTAATATGGGCTTTATTGACTCTTTACTTAACTATAACTATGACTTGATCCTATTACATAAATAAGGGGGTTAAGGTGGGACCCTAACATGCCCTCCCCAATAAGAATAGCCTTTTCCTCAAGGTTGAAGCTGCAGAATTGCTTAAGAATAGTGGTTGGTTCCCAGGTTGCATCTTTCAGAGAGGTGTCTTTCCTCTTGACGAGGACTTCCTTGATCATGCGGCCACGCAAATGCCTTTCTCGTGTATCAAGAACCTGGTCAGGTTGGAGCCAGATTGACCCTTCTATCTAGTTCAAGTAGATTGGTTTGAATTCTGCAATTGTTCCCAATCACTTTCTTGAGGCATGAGACATGGAAAACTGGATGGATTTTTGCAGTGGGTGGCAAAGCTAGCTTGTAGGAAACTTCTCCAATGAGCTGAAGTACTTGATACGGTCCGTAGAATTTTGGAGATAGTTTCTGACAACCCTTGTCTTTGAGTGATGTTTGCTTATATGGTTGCAGCCTCAAAAATACCTGATCCCCTTCTTGAAATTGGTGTTCTGAGCAATGTTGATCTACCTATTGCTTCATGCGGTTTTGAGCTGGATGAAAATTCTCTCTAAGGTGAGCCAGCATGGTTGTGCGGTTCTGTAGGAGTTGATCCACTGCTTGTATTTTCGAGCATCCCTTGATATAAGAAGTAGGGGAAGGAGGGAGTTGACCATAAACTACTTCATATGGAGTCATTTTGGTGGTGGCATGATAGTTGGTGTTATATAACCATTCAGCTAAAGGTAACCATTGTACCCAGAGATGTTGCTTTTCTGAAGTGAAACACTTAAGGTATGTTTCCAGACATTTGTTGACTGCTTCAGTTTGACCATCAGTTTGTGGATGATAAGAAGTACTGAGTTGTAGTTGGGTACCTTGTAGCCAGAAGAGTTCCTGCCAAAAGTTATTGGTGAAGACCATGTCACGATCAGACACAATGGAAGTGGGCATGCCATGCAATTTGAAGATCTAATCCATGAAAGATTGAGCAACCAAAGTCGGTGTAAAAGGGTGGGGTAGGGCGCAAAAATGAGCATACTTAGAAATTATGTCCACAACCACCATGATGACTGACTTGTTTCCTGAGTTTGGAAGATCCGTAATGAAATCCATAGAAACCTCCATCCAGATTGAGGCCGGGATGGGAAATGGTTGTAATGTGCCTGGGGATTTGACTATTTCTCCTTTGTGGCACTGACAAAGGTCACATTCAACTACAAAAGTAAGAATGTCCTTTTTCATGCCTGTCCAAAAAAAAGATCTTCGAGTGCGAGCATACATCTTCTGAAAGCCTGAATGACCTGCAGTGGGAGATGAGTGAAACTCCGCCAAAATGTGGCTTTTGAGGGTGGATGTTGGTGATATTACGACTCTGTCCTTGTAGCGAATAATCTCATCCTACCACGAATAGCCCACAGTGGAATTTGGATCCGCCTGCAATTGATTAATGAGTTTGGAGAGCCAGGGATGTGAAAACCATTCCATGAGGGCCTCTTCAATCCATTCTGGAATGGGAAGGGAAATTCCGAGCAGGGTACTTTCCTCCTCAAATTGGCGGGATAACGCATCTGCTACAATATTTTTGTGCCCTTTCTTGTAAATTATCTCATAATCATATCCCAGAATTTTGGCGAGCCATTTATTTTGTTGTGGTGAGGATAGGCATTGCTTCAAAAAATATTTAAGGCTTTGATGGTCGATGCGGATTTGGAAACATCACCCCAATAAGTATGGTCGCCAGATATCTACTGCACGTAAGACGACCATCATATCCTTCTCATAGGTAGATTGTCCCAGATTCTTCCCACTTAGTTGTTGGCTCGTGAAGGCCAAGGGTCGACCTTCCTGCATTAAGACTGCCCCAATACCTGTACCCGAAGCATCACATTCAATCACAAAAGATTTGGTGAAGTCGGGTAGTGCTAAGGCTGGAGTGGAACACATGGCATGTTTGAGAGCTGTAAAGGCCTGTTGTGCTTCATCATTCCAGAGGAATGAATTTTTCTTGAGCAGTTGAGTGAGGGGCCTAGCAATGCGACCATAATTGCGGAAAAATTTGCGGTAGTAGCCTATGAGACCCAAAAATCCTCTCAGGCTCTTCAATGTCTTAGGTTGAGGCCAATCCTGCATTGCCTGAATCTTTTTGGGGTCCAACCTGACACCTTCACACCCAACAATGTGGCCCAAATACTCAACTTCTTCCATGCCAAAAGAACACTTGGACCTCTTGACAAATAATTTATGCTTGCAGAGCAGTTGCAAGAGCAGATCTACGTGCTGAAGATGTGTAGCCCAGATGTGACTGTAGATGAGGATGTCATCAAAGAAAACAAGGACAAATTTTCTGAGATATGGTTTAAGCAGGTGGATCATAAGGCTCTGAAAAGTGGATGGGGCATTACAAATACTGAATGGCATGACCAAGGACTCATAATGGCCTTCATGAGTTCGGAAAGCAGTCTTTGGGATGTCTACTTCTTTCATGCGGATTTGGTGGTAGCCTAAGTGAAGGTCAAGCTTAGTAAATAATTGAGCTCCATTTAGTTCATCCAACAAATCATCAGCAACCGGGATGGGAAATTTATCTTTTACTGTCAACTTATTAAGGGCCCTGAAGTTTTGACACATATGCCATTCCCCATCTTTCTTGAGCACCATGACCATCGGCGATAAATAAGGACTAATGCTGGGATGAATGATGCTTGCTTCCAAGAGTTCCTTGATTATTTTTTCTATTTCATTATTTTGGGCAAATGGATATCTATATGGGGGAACATTTGGTGGTTGGGCCCCTGGGACCAAAGAACTGCTATGATCATGTTCCCCTCTCGAGGGTGGAAGCTCATGAGGCTTGTCAAAGACGGGCAGATGGTTGTTTAAGATCTGTTGTATCTCAGGATGAATATGAACAGGATTGGGTTCGCAGGCCTGCATGGCATTAAATTGAGCTATAACTCCATGGTGACCCTTTTTTAACAAATTTTCCATCTGATGTGAGCTGATGATAGAGGGAGCTCCCATCTGGAGTCCGCGGAGGGTATGTGTGTGGTTGTTCTGCTTAAAGCTCATATATAACTCCTAGAAATCCATTGTGATTGGCCCAAGTGTGCGAAGCCATTTAGCACCGAGGACAATGTCGCACCCTCCCATGTGTATGGCAAACATGTGGGTCTTTAATTGATAATCCCCCATTTGAAGTTTCACATTTTCACAGCGGCCTTCACATTTCATTGTTCCCCCATCAGCAATTTGGACCTAGAAGTTAGAAACTGCTCAGACAAAACAATGCACTGCTTCCGTGACTCTTTGATGGATAAAATTATGTGTACTTCCACTATCAATCAAGACTACTACTGGTCGATGCTTAATAAAACCTCTGATTTTGAGAGTTTGAGGCGAAGAAATCCCTGCCAAAGCATGCAGCAAGATAATTGGTTCTTCAGGTACATTGTCCTACTGGTTTTCCTCTTCTTCCTCCTCTAGTTGCTCAAGTAGTGGGGCTTCCTCCGATGCACTGTGATCAATAGCATCAATTTGAAAAAATTTGGGCTCCTTGCATTTATGCCCGGGGGAGTATTTCTCATCACAGTAGTAACATAATCCTTGCTTTCTTCTTTCCGCCATTTCTGTTGGTGACACCTTTTGAACCTTGAGTGTTTGGGTAGTGCTTTGAGCCTATGGGGGGCGACCCTTGGCAATGAAATTTCGGCAATTGGACTAGGCTGCCAATACACGTTCGACTTCACAAGCTATCCTGCAAGCATGCAGCCATGAGATAGGGTGGTGCAGTCGGACGTGGGCTTGTATGGCTTCTTTGAGACCACTGACAAAAAAATTGTCTAGAACTCATCTTGTAGACCTCCAGTGCGGAAAGCTAAGGCTTCAAAGGCTGCAATATATTCATTCATTGTTCATGTCTATCTGAGCTTAGTGAGACGGCCCAAAAAGTCAGATTCATGGTTAAAGCGATCCATAAGAGCTTTTTTGAATGTATCCCACGTCAAGGGCCTTCCATAGCAACGTTGATGCCATTGCCACCATTGACATCTTTCAATGTCCAAGTACATGATACCCACACTAAGATGAGCCGCATTATCCAGGATGTAATTCAGTGTGAATTATTGCTCCATTTGTGCTATCCATGCGGCCGGGTGAGAGCCATCAAATTTATACAAGTCCAACTTGGGTGGTCGCGAATGGGATTGTTGGTGGGTGCCAAAGAGGTGAAGAGACTGGCTAGACTCACCCTCACTGTTTTCATTGTCAATATATGCCTCATCGCGTGCCTCCACCTTGCCCTTAGAGAGTTTTGCAATTAATTCCTTCAGCTGCGATACAATGTATTTCAAGGATGATTCAAGGTTGTCCATCCTCTCATTCGCCATAGCTTGAGCTCTAGTTTGTACCATGCACTGAGCCGATTTACTTGAAATTTGGGACTGCCCGAATTTTTTAGCACTAACAATTGAATGGTACCACCTTGCTCAACTCGTCATCCTGATTCTTATGGGCTAAGTCACCAATAAGCGCCTCGGGGAGTCTCAGATTTACTCCTTGCTTAGGAATACTGCAGTAGCCGAATCCCGGAAATGTCAATGCTACCAAAAGTCCTGCGAAAATCACGCCCAGATATAGGAACCCACACAACTACTCAGATCTGGATTGCGGATCTGATGGATCTGAGAAATCTAAATGGCTGATCTGATAGCTCTGAACGGTGGAACTGATTGTTGTTGCTGCTACAAAACCCCACTTGCGAGATCTAATCTGGCAGAGATTATGCGTGCCCCAGAGATAGAAAATGGAACTATGGTCTCCAAGAGTGTCAGGTGCTATAGATCGCAATATACATAAGGGTCTGACAGTATTACACGACCCAATTTTTCAGGGCACTAACTAAGGAGGATCAATCGTACCGTTAGCCGTACAACCTGACTACCCTATCATACGGGTGAGTAATCTCTCCGAGTGCTGTTCTCGGTGTACTGTAGCAGCAAGATGGCCAACGATTTATCTATTGCGAGGTTTCAAGGGAGCTAGGGGGCTTCCGATATACCCAAAGGGTACTTGGAAGATAGTGTGTGCATGGTTATGTCTAATGCACTACTACTCGAAGGGGTACCCACATGGGTTACAAGGGAGTCCAACAAACGTGACCACCTCTTGTATTTCCTGCATGCATGCCTCCCCAAATCCACAGGTTTATGCGCTCAATGACAGATCCCATGGTTTAAAGACGTCGGAACATGTCTCTAGCCAAAAAAAAAATGCTAAAAAATGGAGATCCCACCGGCCCTCGAAAGCGCTCTGATACCACTTGTTATGCTCTTAACCTGCAAGACGATACCAGAATACCAAATATGCGAAGAAATATACCCAGAACATAGAACAATGAGAAATAATAGCAAGTATTTTATTATTCAAAAAGCAATGTTCACTTGCCTTTTCAAGGGGGCAACGTCCAATAGAGCATAGCTCAATTACAAAATAAGACACGATGCTCCTCGAGGGGAGTCTCTATCCTTTATATAGGATTCATACATGCAATACCATGGGGCAATACCATGGTTCTTATTAATACCATCTATCTAATACCATGGTTCTTATTAATACCATCTATCTAATACCATGGCCCATTTGCAACTAACTGTGGTCCCTTCATTAAATGTGGGTTAACCACTTACAATTATTAATATGGGCTTTATTTACTCTTTACTTATCTATAACTATGACTCGATCCTATTACATAAATAAGGGGGTTAGGGTGGGACCCTAACAGAAATTTTCTTCACTAATAGTACTAGGCTCTATATTTTCAACATGAACATGCTCAGCTACAAGCCTCTATGGCAGAGATACATAAGATTGTTTAGGCTTACCTGATCCTAATGCCCCTTTCTATGATGTTATTCTTTGCTTGAGAATCTTCTCAGGGTCAGGCACTGGGTCAGTTGGTGATTTTTGAGGATTTCTCCGAGCATGCCTCACAAACTGAGCTGGAACTGTGATGTGGAGTCGCCAAAGGTTGGTCCTGCAATAGAGTCACCAGATAGATGATTACAACCAAAAATGTGTCCAGAATTTGTCTATCATCAAAGCTGGAACTGTGTCATTCTCCCAGGGAAGATTAGCTTCAATCTCCTCTCCCTGGCAATGGCGCCAATTATGTTAGAGCTCCAAGAAACTCTCCTAGGTTGTAGCTCGGAGATGCCTAGTAACATATAAATTCAACTTATTGTTGCAATGGATGAATGGGAGGAATGATGTTTCTTCAAGCCAGATAACCACTTCTACTTTGTTTCACTCCAGACATGCATGAACACCCCCAGACTACAAGTCTTTAGACCACCAACTATTCACAGTTTAGAGATAAGGTGAATATGGAAAATACTGACCACACCAGTAGATGCACAAGACCTTGTGATGGCCGGCTACAACCAGTAATAAGCTTGTAAATCTATTCTACTAATGCACATATAGGATGACAGCTCTCTGCCACTAGATAGAAAGAAACCTGGATAACCTATTCAATGATAATTCAACAATCTAACACATAGATAGGATGACAACTTTCTAGTGCTAAACCTTAAAGATCAAGAATACAACATATCAGTCGTAGCTTAGAATAGAGAGGAAATGGAAAATGAGCAGTTAACAACAAAAGAATCTTGTATTAGCTGAAAATGAAGACGAGACGTTGCAAGTGGAAAAGTATCCATAGTCTCCAGAAGTTGAACCTTACATCAAAACATCAACCATCAACCTTGATTACATTTTGTTTCTGGGAATTTATAGATTTTACATTGCAGGGCACTTGGGCCAATTAGGTATGGGAGGGTCATATTAGACCACCAATTGCATTTAACCGTCTGATGGAGTCCCTGACTGTGTTTCCTTGCTATAGTAGGCAAATCAGATCTTATCAGGTGTTGTGCTGTCCTCTTAGGCGGTTGGACTGTTCATATCAGCGAGTTTCCATAACTGATAAATGTTGTTACAGGGTCGTGCGTGTCCTTTCTTTCCCTGAGCCATACCGCCTGTTAAACATGGTTATTGAGGCTTTACTGCGACTGGTGCAAGCATGTTGATCACCTCCTTCCTTCGGACAAACGGAGTGGTCAAAGGACATGGGGTGCATGGGTGAATCGACGGGTTAGATGAGCGGAGATAATGGCTATCGAATCAAGGGAACAGATGGCGGAGATGGCTTTGCGGGAGTTATAGGATGAGGTGGGAGCGGATTGATTTTGGGCCGTTAGATCTACGGTGGCTTGATATAACACTGATCGGGCGGTGAAGCTACGTGGCAGTTAAACGGGTGGGAAAACAGGTTAGGCGGTAAACGGTATTGATCGCACCGCCTTTGAGCGCAAAGTGGTAAAAGGACAAGGGCGTGTGATCCCACTCGAAGGCTGACACGTAGCTTCAGATGAGAGAGAAAAACCACTCTCATCGCGCGCTAATGCTCGGTCGGGTTACGAGCACGAGGAGAGCAAATGCCGTCAGATCTCGGTGGAGACGACCAGACGGCCAGGAAAAGAGCGTGCAGGTTGCTTTATCGGGTGCGATAGGAGCTATTAGATTTGGTGGGAAAGTCAACAGTGGAGATGAGTCGATAGGTTTAAAAAGGCGTGGGGGCATATTGAAAGGTTTTATGAGGGTTTAGGCCTTTGCGCTCAGGGCTTAAGGAAAAGGGGTGTTTTTGTGGTTTTTAAAGAAAAACAGAGGAAATGGAGATGAAGGGAGGATGAGCAGGGTAAAGAAAAAAGGTGGAAATGACCATTAAGGGCCTCCTTTGAGCATAACCAACACAACCAACCTTATCTCTGATCTTCAAAAACCATAGTTATATAGCAGAGCTAATAGATATCCAAAGGTAGTATCTCCACCTGGCCTTTGTCCATATAAAGAAATATCAACCCCTCTACGGGAGAGCCCAGTGAAAAAAGTATATATCATCAGCATCAATGGTAACACGATGGTCCCCGATCACGAAACATTGATCATGGACATCCCAGGTTCTCACCAACCATGTTATGAGATCTACCTAATCTTTCATCCCTAGAATAATCCAATATTTGTAGAGGCCACAATTTTTCAGACCCTGCAAAGTTTCCAGATCATCCAAAGTTTTTGCATCTTGATTTCATGTTCTCTCTCCCTAAATTCCATTTTGAATGATCAATTATCTTGAAAATGACATTTAGAAGGAGTTATAACAACTTTTAAAAAAGTTTGGGATTTTTTGGGGTGGAAATTCTGCATTTTAAAAAATGCTTGGTGCTTGCGTGACTTCTTTTTGGTAAATAGAGCGCATTTGCATGGATACTCAGGAGAGTTTCCATGCAGACTGTGTTTCTCAATACACAAAAAATTACCGGCTTGCACGGACCCAATGAAGAGTTCACGCGTAAGCCCGAGGACGGTTTATTAAACATAGAAACCCCCCAAAAAATTAAATGAAAGCCTAAAATTAAAATGTAAAGGGATGAAAATGTATATATTTAAGATATCTCTTACTTGGAGGAAACAGATCGTGATTTCATCCACCGGTTTTCTCGGAATCAACCTCAGAAGTTTGGTGGTAAAAAACACTCTTTCTGCTCTCCAACTGGGTAAAAAACAAATGGTAAAAATAAAGTTACCTTTTGAACTTTTATAATTTTTTGGGTGATCAAAATATTATTATTTTTTCTAGGACCTTTTAAAAGTCAAATATTTTAGCGTTTTTTACCCTAATATAGAGCAGTTATGATAATTTATTGATTTTAATGTGCCGAACATGTTACAACATAAAAATGGATCATTTTCACTGTGAGCAGACTTTTATCACTTTTCATGCTCTTAAAAATCACGAAAAAGTGAAAACCTGGAGTCTTCTTTTAAGCCCTTTTCAGACTCTCAAAACATGAAAATATTGTCGAGCACTTGATTGTTCAAACTTGTAAAAGTAAATGAACAACCGTCCAATCAGTATAGGTTTACCCCTTTTATAGACTGAACTGGACTATTTACGAAAAAGGTATATGTTAACTTATTATGGTCAATAGAGTTCTCTCCTACATTAGTTTATCCATTTTCAGGCTTGAGGAACTAAATTTACGAAAAAGAACAATGTGGAGTTTACTTATGTTTTTCTCCTTACTCCCTAAAACTGAAAAACACTAAGCTTTACTTTCTCTAGGCTCGTTAAAATTTTACGGTAAAAGAACTGAATGAGTTTTATTTACATGTATTTTCAAACTCTTTAAACATGAAAATGACATCGAGTTACCCCTTTACTTGACTCGTAAAAATTAAACAATATAGGTCTCATTAAGCATAATGAGACCGAACCACTCCTTCTTAGGGTTTGTTAAAATTATTGTGAATGACTCATCCAAAGGATGTGCTTACAGGACAATCATATGTTGTCCTCCTCAAGCCTACAAAAAATAAAGAGTTACTTGCCAGTAGTGGTGGGGGAAAATTGGGAAAAGGTATTCATTTTATATTCATTATAAAGGCGGTATGTCGCTCTTGAACATGACACTCAGTCACACCTGTGTCTGGGTTGGAGAATCCATTTGTATTATAGTTAATCAAACCCCATTGAAATTATTTAGTTGGTTTTGAGTATTATCGTTGAGTCAAATGATGACAAGTCAATTGTCGTGTCACTATGTGTTCAAGATAGTTTCAACTCAGTTCATATTCCTTTGCAAATTTTAGCCTTCAATCGCGTTGTCCATCCCTGAGTCAGTCCTTGCAAATTATTCTTCAAAACTTGACCTTGTGTTTCATGTTGTAGGCTTTCCTGCGACGGGTCGCTTCCTATCAACTTCAGCTCATCATCTAGGAAGTTGATCTAGAAACCTTCAGTACCTTGAACCCTGCATGCCTTAATGGCAGGTTTCTCATTTTCGACAACATGTTCTCATCATTGGCCTTCGATCGAACGACTCTATGAGTGTTCCTTCAGGTCATCTTTTCACACTTTATAAATTGTACTGAAAGTTCCTTGAGAGCCATTGTCATTATTGGTGGTTTTTATTGCACTTGTTAACAGTTCACATCATTGACCACTAATCAAGTGGTTTCTGCCATGTTCAACTTCAAGACATTCACTCGCACGGCTAGATTCGTATGACAAATCGAGAAATGGAGATCAAGACCCCGGATCTAGTTTCATCAATCTAGGTTGCGAGGAGATATATATTCTTGACTATGTAGAAAATTTTATAGATGATGGTTGCGTCTATACTGTGTCTATTATGGATATGGTTTTTGACTTTTTTCATACTTGTTCATTGAGTTAGTTTTACTTTAAGTATGGGAATGCCTACCTCAGTGATTATTATATATTGTGTTGTAATCCTTGAATGTTCCTTGCAGTTTTCCAACCATTGTCTCTGATCCAATATTTGAAATGATAAAGCACTTCAATATTTAAAACTTATTTTTCACCAATGCCTACAAATATAAGTGACCTCCGCCTCATTTGGACACACATCAACTCAAATCTTCTTATCTCTCCTCTCCTGATTGGTTTGTACAAATTGCAGGGTCTCTTCACACATGTGGGATGGAAAGGAGGATGAAATTATAGGTGGACGAAATCTAAAGAAAACTGCAACTTTGACTAGCTTTGACCAACATTGACTTTGACCATATTTGACTATTGGCTCATATTTTGAAGTTTGGTTGGTTGTATTGTTGGATAAGTCAAAATTTGACTTTGATTCTTATTTATGGAATTGGGATCATTGTATTCTCTACTGAACATTTGAAAACAATCTAATAGAAGAATATTTTCAAAGGGTTTTCCCCTGGTCTTTGACCAAATCAGTGTCTCTTGTTGATGTTATGGATTGTTTCCTATTTTCATTGCATTTATTGTTTTATCGTCATTTACTATTTATTATTGCAGGAAATAATTATTGTAGAAAATATTGCTTATTGAAGAATTTAATTGGCCTAAAAGTAATTGACATAACATAGAACAATGCAAAATTAACATGGTATAAGAGCTCAGGTGAAGGACAAGCCCAAAGGAGACAAGAGTTAAAGAAATCATCTTTGGAAATTTGAAGGAACCTATATAATCAAGTCAAGATGTCTACCTCTTACTTCAAAGAAAATGAGAAGTCGGGAGACTCATCTAACTTTGTTGCATGGAAGATTAGGTTGGAAATCATATCGGAAGACAATGATGTTTTGGAGTACATTCAAGGAAAGGTTCTTGAGCCTCCGGAGAATGCTCCCAATGCTACCAAAAACAAGTACAAGAAAGGTGAGTTAAAAGAAAAGAAAATTATAGCTCATGGTTGTAGGGATTTATAGGGTAAGTTCCTTAGATAGAACAAAACCAAAGGACACCGCACACAAACAGATCACAGATCAATACACAAGTATTCTTGACGTGGTTAAAACCCTCAAAGAGAGAAATTGTCCACAGCCTGAGCCAACACGGCCACTTCAGTGAATTTAGTAATGAAAGAAAGAAAATTTACATAAGCTTCTCTCATGAACAGTCACCCTACAAATGACCCTCCATGCTCTTTAAATAGTGATCATGGACCAATCAGGTGTGAAGCCATGGATCAAGTGTCAGTAATATTGAGGAGAGAATGAACTGTCAGATCACTTCATGTCTAGAACATATTGTGACCGTTGGATTGTAAGTTACAAATGTACATAGTAAAGAAACACACTTTACCTAACTCTACACTAGACCAAGTTATACTTAACTATTTCCTATGTGTCAGAATATCCTAACACCCCCCTTAAGAACAACTTGGGATAGGATTGAAGGATGTACAAATATGACACAATAGGAGAAGGAAGGAGGCATTAGAACTTATCCCCCTTAGTGATAACTTCCTGAACTCCAACCATAAATCGAAGTTTAGTAAACTTCGCCTCTGTGAAAGCCTTTGTAAAGATGTATGCAACTTGATCATCGGTTGAACAATATTTCACTTCAATAACATGGTCATGAATGAGATTTTTGATAAAGTGCATGTGTAGTTCAATGTGTTTGTTGCATTGATGTTGGATTCGATCTTTGCATAGTTGAATGGAACTTTGATTATCACACCAAAGTGTAGTTGGATGTTGCTTCTAAAATCCAAACTCTGACAGGATCTAACAAAGCCACAGGGCTTCCTTACTAGCTTCTATGGCGCCATGATACTCTTCTTCTGCTGAAGAAAGTGAAATGGCACTTTGTTTCTTGCAAGCCCATGTAATAGGTCGAGAACCAAGAGTGAAAACATAACCTGCAGTAGACTTCTGATCATCAAGGTCACCAGCCAAATCAAAATCAGTGAAACCAACCAATAGAGGAGATGTTTCTGCACTATAATGAATCCCAAATTGAACTGTACCTCGAACATAGCGAAGTATTCTTTTAGCCGCTTTCCAATGAATTTCATGTGGGTTTTGCATAAACCGAGCAATAAGGCCAACAACAAAGGAAAGGTTGGGATGGGTATGGGTCTGATACAGAAGTTTTCCTATAAGCTGACAGTATAAGGTAGCATAAACTTCAAGGGAAGTATAAGTCACTGAGAGTTTGGCTCTAGACTGAAAGGGAGAAGGGGTTGGCTTACAGTCTTCCATGTGAAAGTGGCATAGAAGATCACGAGCATACTTGGACTGGGAAAGGGAAATACCTTCCTTGGATTGCAAGACTTGAAGACCAAGAAAATAATGCAAGTGTCCTAAGTCTGTCATT
>APFE031378569.1:126115-180712 GCA_000404065.3 Pinus taeda
TTTTTTTTTTTTAGCATAACAATTATTTTTCTGATCCTCCAGATCACACAAAGTGCAGGAGAGCATACTAAAGAATTATTAATTTTTTTTTGTACATAACAATCATTTCTCTGATCCTCCAGATCACACAAAGTGCAGGAGGAGAGCATACTCAAGAATTATTATTTTTTTTTTTAGATGTAAGAAATAAGGTCTCCTAATTACACTTCTCCGGCAACGGCGCCAAAAATGTCTAGTCAATTTAATGTCTTAAATTGCTCTACATAAATTATTAATCCGAGTATCGTAAACTGATGAAGTGTGGTACACCATATGTGCTTAGTTAACATTTTTCTTACTTCGTTGTTTTATAGATTTTATTTTGTTTTAGGGTTTTGTTTTTGTTGGTTTCCTAAAGTGTCTAATGCAAATGGAAATCTTATTCTAAGGTCTTAAGAATACTTTTAAAGGTCAAGTATGAGTAGAGATTTCAAGACAAGGTTTATGTCCCTAATGGTAACTTCCAAAACTTAACACTTCAAAAAATCTCAAAACATGTTATTGATCAAATCAGTACTTAAACAAAAGTGTAAATATGCAGCTACTTCAATCAAATAAAAGATGAAAAATTGATCATGAAATCATTGTATTTGCTGCTTGTCTAAATACGGAAATAAAAGTTAAGCTATTGCACTCAAACAAATCAAAAATTGCAAGGAAAGTAAAATTAAAATCAAATTACACATTCATGATTCGATCCCTCGCCAGTAGTCTCGCTATGGCTTTCGGAGATAACCGTCAATGAAATGAGCAATCTGATATCTAATTGCAGAAAAGTATAACTAAAATCAAATCACAACATTCATATTTCGATCCCTCGCCAGTTACTCTCGCTATGGCTTTCGGAGGTAACCGTCAATGAAATAAGCAATCTAATATCTAGTTGCAGAAAAGTAAAACTAAAATCAAATCACAACATTCATATTTCGATCCCTCGCCAGTTAGTCTCACCATTCTTTCGGAGGTAACCGTCAATGAAAATGAGCAATCTGATATCTAATTGCAGAAAAGTAAAACTAAAATCAAATCACAGCATTCATATTTCGATCCCTCGTCAGTTAGTCTCGCTATGGCTTTCGGAGGTAACCATCAATGAAATGAGCAATCTAATATCTAGTTGCAGAAAAGTAAAACTAAAATCAAATCACAACATTCATATTTCGATCCCTCGCCAGTTAGTCTCGCCATGGCTTTCGGAGGTAACCGTCAATGAAATGAGCAATCCAATATCTAATTGCAGAAAAGTAAACTAAAATCAAATCACAACATTCATATTTCAATCCCTCGCCAGTTAGTCTCGCTATGGCTTTCATAGGTAACCGTCAATGAAATGAGTGAGTTGATTTCTAAACTAACTTAACCAAGCAAATGAACAAGACTGAAATCAAAGCATAACTGAAATTGAAAAGCTAAAAAAAACAAAGTCAACAGAGAGACAAATCTCATGTCACTATTTGATGCAAAAACATGTAAAGAAAAACTAATCTACAATCAACCGGTTGAACACACTTACATGAATTAAAATTGCATGAATGGAAAATCTAATCTATCACACTTGAAAGCAATCAAATGACATAATGAGATCAAAGCAAAATTACAAAATGAAATCTACTCTACCTTACATTATAATGAGCTCCATGACATCTACTTCACATCTCCTTCCATGTTGAGAACATCAAAGCTTTATTCAAATTCTTCAAAATTACAAAGTACAACAAAGTTCTCCAAAGCTTTCAAAAGCCATCAAGGAAGAACTACAAACTCCAAACTAAATACTAAAAGTCAAGCCAAGCTAACAAATGAAGGAGAGAGCTCTTCTATTTATACAAAAAAATGAGAAGCCATCTCATTAATGAGAGTCCATGAATCTCTTCCTCTACCTCTAGAGTCATAATCAAAATAGGAACTGATAAGACACATGTCTTCTTAAAGTTTCAATACAATTAGGAGATGTGACACATATCCTCATGATCCCATGATTCTTTCCACTCAAATTCGAATTTGGCCTTAGAGTGCCACATAAGGGTCTTCTAGAAGCCTCATTTCAACCTACACATGTCAACAATCTCAACCCACTTGTTAGGTATAAGCATATGCACATTATTTTCTAGTTTTTAAGCACAAATTCACTTAAAAGGCTTAGAATTAATAAAGATTGGAAAAACATAAATGTGGCCCAATGATAATGAAAATGGGATGAATGTGGTGACATAGTAGTGAAATGGAGGTGATATAATGAACATAATAGTGAAAGTGTAATGGAAATGACTGACATTTTCAAGACCCAACACCATCTCAATTACAAAAGTTGCAAATCTATCAGTGTTATTCCCTTTGTTTTTGTTTGCCTTATCATTTTGTTGAATTGATTTTTCATTTTGGGACTGAAATTGTTTAGGACCCTTGTTTGGTTTAAGACCATTCTTTTTAGGATACTACTTCTTAGGATTCTTTTAATTTGGTTTTTGTTGGGCAGTTAAGGCTTTCTTAGAAGAGTTTCCAAGATTAAGAAGACCAAGATGTAAGAGTTTTTCTTATTCTCTTATTAAATAATCACAGAAGGCATCAAAAAATGGGAACTTGTAGTCTTGTCCTTGAGAAATGAAGACGTATCTAGTAGAATGGAAGGTGGAAACAAACACAAAGTAGGTTGGTCCCAACTTAGTAAGAATGGAATAGATAAGGCTATCATCTTCTTTCTTAACCTTAACACCTTCCAAGAGAAGTCTAAGAGTCTTGAACTTTGACAAAAAATCTTCATTGGAAGAAAAATTATTGGGGTCCAATGTAAACAACTCATTTTCGAATTGATGGGCTCTAATTTCATTTTTAATTCCAAAAACTTTAATGAGTTGTTTCATTGCTTCATTAGGGGTACCAAGTTCTGTGATATGGAATCTAAAGTCTGGAGAAATAAACATCATTATTAACCCACATGCTTGATCTTGCCTATTTTCCCATTTGGTTGTCTTATCTTCATATTTAGGTTTAGTTTCTTGGCGTGAGGCTATTCTGTAAAGACATTTACTTCTAAGTAAATCCACAATGTAGGACCATCATTGGAAGTAGTTGGTGCTGTCAAGAATAACTTATCACGGACTTTCCATTTTAACAAAAACTGATGTTGTGGATACTAAAACTAAATGTTATAATGGAAAGATCTCGAAAAATTAGGCCGATTAAAAAAAATGTCTCTAAAAACGACTTGCGAATGAAAAAGTTATGGCTTTTTGAAGATGCCAACGAAGTGTGTGAATGTGTGGAAGTGAATGATAATGTTATATTTTAAAAAAAAATCCTCCTCCTCCACCCCCCCGCCTTCCATACTTAATCTAATTAGCTCACTTTAAAAAAGATTTTATGGGACCCACTTTTATAAATAAGTGAAAATCAATTTTACAATGGTACTTTATGAGTTACTCACTAAATTGTAACTTAGATAAAAGATAAAGAGACTTTAGAATTATAAGTGACTCAATTTTTATAATGGGTGAGAACACTTTTACATAAAGTAACTTTAAAACATAAGTTACATGTGCTTTTTGAAAAAGTAACTCAACAAAAAGAAAGACTCGAACCCAAGACCTCTATTCTCATAAAGTAACTTTGGACCAAGTGAGCTAGTTTAAAAGGTTAGTAATTTTTGGAAATGGGGAAGGGTTCTTCTTCCTTTCTTTTTTGTCACTAAAGTTTTGGGGTGTGTGCTTACTTGAAAAATCTATTTTTGCCTACAAAACAAAAAAACACACAACCCAACACGGACATGCAAAAAAAACCAAACCTTACAGCGTGAAGTTAGCTTTCGCCAGAAACTAAATATTTTCTTCAATGTTTCTGAGGTTTTTGAGATCACACTAAAACGCGGCGAAAGAGAGGATATGCATGAGAAAAATCCTTCCTTTCTGTTTCTGATTTGCCCAAATCGTCCAAAGTCACGAGGCAAAGAGTATACGTATAAATGAAAGGTATAGATCCAGTAATAAAAAATAGAGAGCTAAATAAACTGAAATAAACATAGAGATGAATAACTAGCACTGCAAAAAAAAATTGTATACCTCCAGATCTTAAAAATGACGTAGTTAGGGTTACCAGAAACCTTTTCACGTGAAACGAAAGGGGTTCCTCATTGGAACATATGCTCTTAACACAATAAAACAATCATCTCTGTCCGAAAGCAGTCGAAAACAGTAGATCTAGGAAACGACAGTCGGATGAAGTTGTACCGGCTTCGGATTTGGATCACCAATGGATGCAGCCCTCAAATAGCTCTGATACCATGTAGGAATTTACAAGATAATTTCCTCATATAGAACACCAAATAACATCGTTCACAAACATATCACAGATCAATACACCAGTATTCTTGACGTGGTTAAAACCCTCAAAGTGGGAAACTATCGATGGCCTGAGCCAACGCGGCCACTTCAGGAAATTTATTAATAAAAAAAAGAAAATTTACATAATCTTCTCTCATGAACAGTCACCCTACAAATGACCCTCCATGCTCTTTAAATAGAGATCATGGACGAATTGGGTGTTAAGTCACAGATCAAGTGTCGGTAATATTGAGGAGAGAATGCACCATCGGATCACTTCATGTCTAGAACATATTGTGACCATCGGATTGTAAGTTACAAATGTACATAGTAAAGAAACACACTTTACCTAACTATACACTAGACCAAGTTATACTTAACTATTTCCTATGTGTCAGAATATCCTAACAATGGTTTACAAGATCACTTGCTTATGTTGAAAATTTGAAGAAGTCTAAGGATATGTACGGTAAGCTAGCTAGCATGTATGAAGTCAACAATTTGAATGAAATCATCTCTTTGAAAGATCAACTTAAAGATATGAAGATGAATAAAGGATATTATATGCAATCCTACATTATGAGGATATCTCGTCTTATGAGAATTGGGGAAATTGTGCTTGACATAGACCTGGTGGTGGTAACTCTTAGAGGTCTCCCTCCTATTTAAGAAACCTTCATTACCACTATAATCAATAACAATAGTTTCCCTTCATTTGATGATCTCATTGAAAAACTCACTCAAGAAGAATCAAGGATGATCTCAAGAGGTAGGATACAAAATCATGAAGAAGGAGATCTTGTTGCTTTCATCACTCATAATAAGAAAAAGAAAGGAAAAGGAAGGTCATCAAATTCAAGGAAGCCTCCTTGAAATTCAAAGAGAAGGAATGAAATAGAATCATCAAAAATTAAATGCTACAATTGTCACAAGAAAGGTCACTATGCTCGAGATTTCCCTACGAAGAACAATGCTCCACAATATAACACTAGAAGCAACCATAACAGGTTCAATGATTGAAGAAGAGGAGATGATCGAAGGAATTTTCGTAATGGAAGAGATGAAAGAAGTAGAGATGCTTCAAATGATCATGATGAAGACCACCATCGTCAAAAGAAGTAAAGAAATTACAGGTATCAAAACAATGTTGCTACTAGTTCTACACTTTCTAATTCCTCCCCTTCGGATACTTGGGATAGTTGGTTGGTTGATAGTGCTGTCTCTCATCATTTCTCTGGGTATAAGGAGGTTCTCTCTAATTTGGTAGAGAGGGAGTCAAGTTTGAAGATTATTCTTGGAGACAACTCCACTTATCTTGTTACGGATTTTGGTTTCATTAAATTTCATTTGGAAATTGGGGAATCTATTTTGCTTCATGATGTGATGTATGTCTTAGGATAAATAAAAATTTGGTATCTATATCTTCTTTGGAGGATAAGGAATGAGGGTCGCCTTCATCAAGAAAAAAATACTTATTTGGCCTATCGGATCCTCTATGAGAGATGCTTTCACATTGGGATCTAGATTTGAAAGACTCTATAGAGTCACTGGAAGACCTCTTGTAGCAATGGTCCATGAAACTAATCATCAAAGAGAATTGTGGCATTGAATATTAACACATCCACAATCTCTTTTGAAATTAAAGAAGTTGGTCTCTGGGATCCCTGATGTTGAAGCTCAACATGATGGAGTATGTCCAGGATGTGCTAGTGGAAAGAAGACAAGGGGATCATTCCCCTCTAGCAAGAATAAGAATAATGACATTGTCCATCTCATTCATTCTAACATATGTGGTCCAATGCTCATACATTCACTTGGTGGCCATCTCTACTACTTAACATTCATTAATGATTTGTCAAGGAAGACATGGGTATATTACTTGAAGCACAAGGATGAGGCCTTCGAAATGTTCAAGGACTTTAAGTCTTTGGTTGAAAATCAAACAGGGAAGAAAATTAAAGTCTTCTGGGCCAACATCAGAGGAGAATACATTTCAAACGAGTTCATTGATTTTTGCAAGCAAGGTATCAAGAAGAAGACAATTGTTCCCTATAGCCTCGAACAAAATGAAGTGGCTAAGAGAAACAATAGGTCTATTGTGGAAGCTTCCCAAGCCATGCTCCATGATCAAACGATGTCAAAGTTCCTTTGGGGTGAAGCAACGAATATTGCAGTATATGTTCAAAACAAGGTACCTCATCAAGCATTATACAAGAAGACTCTTGAAGAAGTATTCACGGGTGTCAAGCCCAATGTTGGTCATCCGCGGATATTTGGCTATACCATATATTTCCATGTGCCGAAAGAAAATAGAAACAAGTCGGAAGCCTCTCGAAGAAAAGGTATGTTTGTTGGATATTATGAAGATTCTAAAGCATTTAGAATATATATTCCTGGTCAAAGGAAGGTTGAAATTAGCAAGGATGTAACATTTGATGAAGATGTTGCCCTTGGAATAGCAAGGGATCTTCCTTTGCCTTCTCCTTGTGAAAGGAAGAATAATGATATGGATCTTCAAGAATGTCCTTCCATGCTTGAATCTGAGAAAGATATTGTAGATGATCCCATGGAGCCTCTAGATCCTCCTCCATGTGATTGTTCAAAAATGTAACAAGGTTTGGCCTTCATAATGTCTAATGTAATCATGAATTTATGTATTTGACGTAAAGAGAAAAAAATATTATTGTTATTTTGTAGCATGGGTTTCATGCTTAAGGTTAATTTATTTATAGGCCAAGCACCCATTGTGTGCTTCTAGGGCTTTGTCATAAAGTCAGAGTCAAGAGAGTCATTGTAATATGTAAAGACCCTATTGGGCAGCATTGTGTATGAAGTCAAAAGTATTTAATTGAGTCAAAATCATGTCTAAAAGCCCTACAAGATTAAGTGAACCTACAAGTAGAGACAAATTGACATTATAAGGGTTATTCGACCTCCAAGCGAGGCCTATATATAAGAGGTACTCGACCTCATTCGAAGACATATCCAAGAAGCTCGTTGAAGAACAAGAAAGAGACAAAGAAAAAGAGTCAAGAAGAGGAGAAGGAATAGAAAGTTGCCCTTGATTTCTCAACATGGTATCAGAGCTAAGGTGACAAGAAGAAGAGGTTGTTGAGAAATCTAAAGGGAAATGATTAGAGTGATTTATCTTACTTTGAAAACTACTTGTAATGTCTTTTTAAATATCTTACTTATTAGCTTCACTTATTATTATTATGTTTGTGTATCATCAAACAACTACCGAAAACAAGCAAAACAAGAACACATAATATAGGTTGCAAGCCAGGGCCAAAACCTCTCCAATTGAGAGGAAAACCCACAAGTCCCTTCTCTTCCTTACAGATTCTTCAATTGACAAATTCCAAAACCAATACCCTCCAAGACCAAGTCCAACCTTTCTAGATGATGTGATTTTCTTGTCAAAGTCAAACCCAGTCAAATCTCTTCCAATAACACAACTTCGACCCCCAATTGCAGAATTTCAGCCTCCATTGCAAAATTAAAATTTTCGACCCTCCTACAGTTGTTGTTGCCACATGTGTGAGGTTCTTTTAGCCTCCCAGGTCTTCCTTAGACCTTCACTTGGATTTATCTGACTTCTAGAGCTTGAGGATGGCTTCTTGTGACTTTCACTTGACCTTCTTGCCTTCTCTTCTTCAAGATCAAACTTGTAGAGGAAAAACCCTAGATGTGTTGCAGAAACCCTATCCCTCCTTTGCATGTGTGAGAGAGAATTAGCCCAAAACCAAGTCTTTTTCGTCCTCTTCCTTCTTCGCTACCTTCTTCCTCTTCTTCCTTCGCTTGAATGAGAGATAGATGAATGTGCTTCAAAGAGGTCGAGTTTCCTCCTTTATATAGGCTTCTCAAAGGTGGACGTGGTTCCTCAAATTAGCAAACTTGCCAGCTGCTAGACCAACTTGATCTTGGAGGGTATTTTGACACTTTTAAGGACAAAAATATTTTTCTTTACAAGTTACAATGTGACCAAAGGGGTCTTCAACTTATGACAATGACTCTTTTGACTTATTGACCTAGGAAAAATCCTAGAAGCACTTAATGGGTGCTTGGCCTATAAAATAAAAGGCCTTGAACATGAAACCCATGCTCTAATAATAATAATAATAATATTTTTCTTTCATTTTACAATTTCCAAGAATCAATAGCACATTTCATATTTATGAAGACCAAACCTAGTTACACATTTTTCAACACTCCCTCTTAATTAGAGAGGTATTCATAAATGGTACACAAACATTCTTAATCTGAAGAGATATCATAAGAAGAGTCGGATTCGTAACCCATCTGTTTAGCATCATAACAATCGGCATTGTCATATAGCAAGGCCTTAACTAACAAATTTATCTCTCCACAAGATCAGAGCACAATGTTGGCGATACCAACGATTTATAGACACCATCATCATTGTCTCTCAATGTACATACCCCACCCAGGTATTCACAGAGTATGACCTTCCTTGGACTATTCTTATCTTAAATAACTAGTCCTCAAAGAATATCGGCCCATGACTACTCTTACCGTGGATACCCTACCTCATCCTCAAAAAGTATCGGATGCCAGATGCTTATCCAATCCTCCACTTTGTCTTCCCAAGTGAAGACAAGAATGATGTTCCTATCTCTCCCTCTCAACTAGGGAGGATACATTAACCAAATCAAACTTGTTTCTCATATACACAAGCTTCTTATTAGGAAGAGATTTTGTCAATATGTCAGCTACCTACTCATCTGTGGAGATATATTGTAACCGCAACACACCATCTTGTACTAGCTTCTGAATGTAGTGATATTTGTTGTCGATATGTTTTTTCTTTCCATGAAACACTTGGTCTTTAGATAATCGAATACAACTAGTGTTATCACTATGTATCACTGTAGGGTCCATAGGTCCTTCAAATATGTCCGATAACAACTTCCTCAACCAGATCGCTTCTATGCTTACTTCACAGACTGCAATATATTATGCATCAGCACTACTCAAAGAAATTGTATCTTGCTTTTTGCCCATCCATGAGATCATGGAGGATCCCAAACTGAAATATCCACCTATAGTGCTCCTTCCATATTGCTCACTACCTCCCCTGTCAGAATCTGTATATCCAATCAAGTGGACATCATTCCTCCTATTGTATTTCAGGCAATAGTGGATGGTTCCTTGCATATATCTCAGAATATGTTTTGTTATTATCCAATGATCATGCTTCGGCTCCATTTGGAATTGAATGAGAACATTTACTACAAAGCATATGTTTGGTCGACTATTCACCAAGTACATTAGGGAGCCAATCAATTGTCTATACTTTGAAGGATCCACAGGGCTTGATTTAAAACTCCTTAGTCTTTTCAATTTTTTTATCATTGGGGTTGTCATTGATTTGCAATCCATCATGTCAAATTTATTCAACATCTTGATCACATACTTTCCTTGACCTATATAGATCTCATCAAGTCCTTGCCAACCTTCTAGTCCCAAATAGTAGTGCATCAACCCTAGGATTCTTCATGTCAAACTCTGTTGTGAGTTTCTTCTCACATTCTTTAATTCGACCTTCCATACCTGTAAAGAGAAGGTCATCCACATACAGAAGAATGATTACTAACTCTCCCTTCACCACCTTAATATAAAGGTTTAGATCAACGTAACTCTTTGTGAAGCTTAATCTCTGATGTTGTGCATCCATCCTAGCATACCATGCCCCTGGTGCTTGTTTGAGGCCATATAATGCCTTCTTCAATCTGCACACATATGCCTTTCTATATTTAACTTCAAATACCAAGGGTTGTTCTATATAAACTTCCTCATCAATTGTGCCATTCAGGAATGTAGTCTTGACATCCATTTGGTGGATGCTCCAATCCCATCGATGCGGCCAAAGAGACCAATGAACGCATAATTGTATACCTGGTTGTCGGAGAAAATGTTTATTCATAGTTGATGCCTTCTTGTTGAAAGAAGCCCCTAGAACAAATCTTGCTTTGTATTTATCAATACTTCCATCTACTTCATGTTTGATCTTGTAGACCCATTTGGAAGTTATTACAGATTTGTCTTCAAGCCTAGGTATGATATCCTAAACTCCATTTTTCATTACATATTTATATTCTTCATTCATGGCATCCTTCCCTTCTTAGTGATTGACAACTTATTTGAAAGTAGATGACTCTGCTTCTATTAGTTTTGTTATGTAGGCTACATATCGAGAGTATCATTTGGGCTTCTTGCTCTCCCTGAATGTGCCTTGAGATGCTCCATGACCTTCTGCATCAAGTAGTGTAGACTTCAACTAGTTAGGTCTCTTTCTAGTTTCGGGGATAACCACAGATTGTATAGGTTCATTGGGACCTTCATCTTCATGATTTGATTCTTCTTCTTCCCTAATAACTTCTTCATCAAATACTGGAAGTTCTTCATCATTAGAGTCCATATGGAGATCATTTGATTTCTTGAATTCAATACTTTCGTCAAATATCACCTCTCAACTGACTTCTATTCGATGTCCTTCCTTTATGTAGATCCTATAGGCCTTAGAGGAGTTACTATAGCCAACAAATGTTCCCTTCATGCCTGATGGATCCAACTTATTTCTTTTGTCCTTAGGTATATGAATATAGACAAGACAACCAAAAATTCGGAGATGATCTACGGTAGGTTTCTTCCCAATGAATACTTCTTCAAGAGTTTTGTTATCTAGTGATCTGTGGGGACTTCGATTTTGTATGTATACCACTGTCTTTTTAGCTTCACCCCACAAAAAATTTGTTAAGTCTTGATCATGTAACATTGCTTTTACACTTTCTTCAATGGATCAATTCTTTCATTCTGCAACTCCATTTTGTGAAGATTATATGGGACTATCAACACCCTCTTAATCCTAGACTCCTTATAGAAAGATATGATTTCTTTGGATGTATAGTCTCCTACGTTATTGGATCTTAATATCTTGATTCTTCTTTATGTAATGTTCTTTACTTCAACTTTGAATTATTGAAATTTTGTAAATGCTTCATCCTTGAATTTCATCAAGTAAATCCAAGTCTTCCTTGAATGATCATCTATAAATATGACAATATAGATCACCTCCAAGTGATTGAGGAGTCATAGGACCATAGACATCAGAATGAATAAGATCCAAGGTTTCTTTTGACTGTAAAACACTGCTTCCAAATGGTCTCTTGGTGTTCTTACCCAATGCACATCCTTTGCATACTCCTTCATGATCTTCTTTTAGTTTGGGGATTCCATCTACTATTGAACTTAGTTAGAAGGATTTTGAAATGGAGATGACCAAATATTCTATGCCAAAGCTCACATTTGCTAACTTCAATGTGAACCAAGGCTTGAGCAAGAGGAGATATCAACCTGTAATTCTTCATTCACGAATGCCAATCACTCTAACATTTTATATGCTTGAATTTTTACTCCATACTACAACTTTTCCATCAATGAAAGCCACTCTATCACCTTTATCTTCTAGACTTGAAATGGAGATTAAATTCTTATGCAAACATGGAACAAATAGGATGTTGTTGAGATGAATATTGCCTCCATTCTCCAGTTCTATTGAGGTTGATCCAATCCCTCTTACAGGGTAGCTTTTATTATCTCTAAGCTCTACGAAGTAAGAAGATATTCCTTTTCACGATGTCTTTAGTTGCTTGTGATGACCAATCATGTGTCTTGATGCACCACTATCGATTGCCCAAATGTTCTCATCTTGAAATGTGCCAGTGAGTACCGAAAAGGGTCCTTCATCCTTTGCCTTGGTCACTTCCTTCTTTGGAGTAAATAGAAGATTTCATGCTTCCTTGATACCTTTCTTGAGATGGATTTCTACCTTTGAACACTTCTTGAGAAACTTCTTCAATGTATTAGAGATATTCATAATGCCCTTAAGTAACCTTAGCTCTTATACCATGTTGAGAAATCTAAAGGGCAATGATTAGAGTGATTTCTTACTTTGATAAATGCTTGTGATTTCTCCTACTTACTTTTTACTTATCTTACTTATTAGCTTCAATTATTATTATTATGTTTGTGTATCATCAAACAACTACCAAAAACAAGAAGAACAAGAACACAAAATATAAGTTGCAAGCTAAGGCCAAAACGTCTCCACTTGAGAGAAAAACCCACAAGTCTCTTCTCTTCCTTACAAATTCTTCAATTAACGAATTCCAAGACCTTTAGACCAAGATCAATACCCTCCAAGACCAAGTCCAACCTTTCCAGATGATGTGCTTTTCTTTTCCAAGTCAAACCCAGTCAAATCTCTTCCAGTAGCACAACTTCAAACCCCAGCTACAGAATTTTGGCCTCTAGTACAGACCTGAAATTTTTGGCCCTCCTATAGTTGATGTTGCCACACATGTGAGCTTCTTTTAGCCTCCCAGGACTTCCTTAGACCTTGCTTGGATTTTCCTGACTTCTGGAGCTTGAGGATGGCTTCTTGTGACCTTTGCTTGACTGTATTGCATTCTCTTCTTCAAGATCGAACTTGTAGAGGAAAAACCCTAGATTTGTTGTAGAAACTGTAGACTTCCTCCACACGAGTGAGAGAGAATTAACCCAAAACCAAGTCTTCTTCATCCTCTTCCTTCTTTGTTACCTTCTTGCTCTTCTTCCTTCGCTTGAATGAGAGATAGATGAATGTGCTCCAAGGAGGTCTAGTTTCCTCCTTTATATAAGCTTGTCAAAGGTGGACGTAGCTCCTCAAATTAGGCATACTTGTCAGCTGCCAGGAGGGCTTGATCTTGGAGGGTATTATGATACTATTAAGGACAAAAATAATTTTGTTTACAAGTTACAAGGTGCCCGAAGGGGTCTTCAACTTATGACAATGACTCTTTTGACTTCTTGACCTATGATAAACCTTAGAAGTACTCAATGGGTGCTTGACCTATAAAATAAAAGACCTTGAGCATGAAACCCATGCTCCAAAAATAATAATAATAATTTTATTTCCTTTTACAATTTAAAAGAATCAAAAGTACATTTCATATTTATGAAGACCAGACCTACTTAACACATTTTTCAACAGGGGAAACTTGAAGATCATCCAATTAAAGAAGGATACATAAGGGCCAAGCACAAGGAGAGCATCAAGGAAATCAAACCATCAAGGAGATCTTAGAAGCATCAAAGAATACTAGCATACACATCATCTTGAAGGAAGGAACTCTTGAAAGAAGAAAGAAGACCTCAAGGACCCCACCTCCACTCAAAAGACTTTACACACTTGAAATATTCTTGGAAGCATTTTCATTCTATCCAAAGGAAGCAAGAAGAAGCATTCCATCATCATCAAAGGAATCAAAGTGATCTCCCTCACATTGAAAAAAGGATAACATCTCAAACATCTTTGAAGAAAAGAAATCATCATTAAGGAGACATCTTCAATTGTCAATAACAAAGGAGTAGTGGAAGTCAACATCATCAAGAAGGCATCTAGTTGAAGATATCATCATCAAAGGAGCATCTTCACTTAACAAGTATTCTATATTTTATGTCTCAATCTACAATGACTTCTTTATGCAAGGAAAACAACAAAGTTGTTAGGACATCAAATTACCTTGCATGGAAGAAGAGAATAGATTTGATCCTCATAGAAAATGAAGTTAGTGAATATGTTACCGGCTCAATCACCAAACCTCCTCAAGAGAAATCTCAAGCACTATCAAAGTATATGAAAGGAGAAATTAAGAGGTCAAATAATCGTTATTGAGTAAATCAAGGATTCCCTCATTCCCTATGTAGCAAAGCTAAAGACATTGAAAGAGATCTATGAAAAATTGGTGGAATTGTTCTTTGTAAGTGTTGTAGGAGAAATTATATCGTTAAGAACCAAACTATACAAGATGAAGGTATCAAAGAAAGAAGGGGTAGCCTCATACCTTATGAGGGTATCTCAAATAAGAGATCAACTACAATAGCTAGGAAAAGTGATGTTTGATCGAAAAATGGCCACCATTGTGCTCAATGTACTATCTGATGAATGGGGCAACTTTGTATCAAGCATTTATGGAAAGAAGAAAACCACCCCATTCAATGAACTATGGTCATTATGCAAAATTGAAGAAACTTGATTGAAGGAAAAGAACGACATTAGATCAAGTGAACAAAATCAAGCATATGCAGCTATGGCAAGGAAGAAAACGAAGTCTTGGAAAAGATTTCAAAATAAAATCGATATGTCTAAAATTCAATGTTATGAATGTAATGAATATGGGCATTTCAAAAGGAGTTGTCCTAAACTAAAGAAGGAAAACAAGAAAATAAAGGAAAGAAATGAGGCCCATGTCACCGAAGAAATAGAAGAACCTGAAAGGAAAAGGTGAAAGGCCTTTACTATGACTGAAATAACATCATATACTTAGTTCTTTTCAATTTGCAGAAGATCGCAGTCATGATGAAAAGCATCACAAGTATGATAGTATGCATAGATTGAGATGGCATCATAAGCAGTCATCATGATAAAATGAAGTAGCTCATGACATCATCATTAGAAGCATGAAGAATAAATGAAGTAGAAATGGTTGAAGCAAGTCATCGAGCAAAAATTTTGTCACGCCTCATCTTCATTAGAAGGAAACATTTTCAGAATAAGGATCATCAAGATCTTCCATAGAATCTTTGTTGTAAAGATTCACCTCTACTTAGAAGAAACAAGTATCACATAGGTGGTCTACATTCCACCTTGTATGGGATCCACAGTTTAGAAGGATGATGGTACAATGACAAAGATGCGCAACATGTCAAGTTGGTTGAAGTATTTTCATCTTCAAGAAAGGGAAGTTGCTAAAGGAATTCTCAATCCAAAAGAAGGAAGAGGTATGTATATATTTGGTAATAGATAGATAAAGTCAAGTAATCACATAGTTGCAAATTAAATGGTTAGAATGCTTTGTCTAATGAGCATGATGAAAGAAAAGGGAACTCTTCCTTATGAAAAGATACATGAAGACATGGATGCAATGTGCCTTGAACCCTTCTACATGATAGACTCTATATGAATATGATCTCATATATGATATGAGGTGGTGGAAAACGATGGTTCCTATGATGAAGGAACTATGTTTAGAAGATCCTGAGGAAGAAATATGTGAAGAAAAGTGAAATAAAGAGTTCGTAAAAGATGCATCTATAGTCAAGTAAGATAAAATAAGTGATCAACATCTGATAACAAAAAGGATTAGCTATGACATCTCCATAAAGAAGGAATGAAGACCTTGATATGTGTGTTGGAGAAGAAGAACCTTGATAATGTATGTCTTGTAGATGGATTCATACAATATGGGAAAGGATGTTAATATTGCAAGAACCAAATGTCATGACAAAAGGCCATCATAAAGAGGTGATATTGATACGATGTTCATATTTTATTTTTGAAAGAAAGCATATGGTTGGGTTGTAACAGGGCTACTGAAAAAGGGTTGTAGAAGTTCATCTACAACTAATATTGAATGGAAGACCCTGAAAGAAACTTGACTTGGAAAAGGTTGGAGAAAAAAGGATAGCCAGATGATGACAAGAATGTCACTTTCCAATGAAGAGAAGGATGAGATGACTATTGGTTCAAACAATATGTTTCGTTGAAAGGAAGTGATGGAGAAGATGGTTGATTCCCTATAAAGAAATTATGAAAGATGATGTCTCCATGATGAAGTAGCTGAAGTTCATCCATGACACGATGATGTGGAAAGGAGGAGCTTTACAAGCAATTGATAGTACCATGATCTCCAACAAAGAGAATATACTTGTTGTTGTAAACAAGTCCCTACTTAAGGGGGAGCTTGGGCAAGTCCCTAGGTAAGAGGGAACTTGGGTATATTCCTTTTATAGGAATGAGTACATCCTTCTTAGTTGAGAGGGAGAGATAGACACATCATTCTTGTCTCCATACCATGAAAAAGAATGGAGGATTGAGTAAGCATCTGAATTCCAATATTCTTTGAGGATGAGGTAAGGCATCTAATAGGCAAGAGTAGTTGAAGAAGGAATTCCGAGGATGTGTAAATCCAAGATGGGAATGGTCCTAGAAGGACATACCTTGTGAACATTTAGATGGGGTATGTTCCTTGAGAGACAATGACGAAGTTGTTTATAAATCATGTCTCCCCAACATTGTGCTCTAATCTTGTGGAGAGATAGATTTGTTAGTCAAGGCCTTGCTATATGACAATGTTGGTTGATGTGATGCGATGCACTGATATAAGCTGAGAAGATAGCTTATGAGATGGCTTACCAATCTGACTCTTCTTACAAGAGTTCTTCAGTATGAAAATGTCTGAATACCTTGTACGTATTATGAATACCTCCCTTGTTAAGAGGGAATGTTGAAAAATGTAACTAGGTTCGATCTTCATAATGTCTCATGTAATCATGAATTTATGTATTTGATCTAAAGAGGAAAAAAATTATTATTGTTATTTTGTAGCATGGGTTCCATGCTCAAGGTTAATTTATTTATAGGTCAAGCACCCATTGTGTGCTTCTAGGGCTTTGTCATAAAGTCAAAGAGTCAAGAGATTCATTGTAATATGTAAAGACCCTATTGGGCATCATATACCAAGTCAAAAGTATTTAATTGAGTCAAAGTCATGTCTAAGGGCCCTTCAAGATCAAGTCGACCTACAAGTAGAGACAAGTTGGCCCTATAAGAGCTATTTGACCTCCAAGGGAAGCCTATATATAAGAGGTACTCAACCTCATTTTAAGACACATCCAAGAAGCTTGTTGAAGAACAAGAAAGAGACCAAGAAGAAGAGAAGATAAGACCAAAGTTTTAGAGGACGGTTTTGGGCTATTCCTACCACACATGCGAAGATAATTAGGGCATTTTCTATTTGCAACAAGACCGAATTGCAATCACATCAAGGAGTCAAATTAAGTGTCAATGACATTAGTTTGCAAGCCCAGTTACCAAGGGAATAGGATCAAGCCAAGAAAAGAAGAAAAGGATCATAATTCTGCCCTAAACCACTCACATGTGCAAAATTGCAAAGATAGTAGGCAGGCTGAAAAGTTCAGACTTGAAGCAGTGGTTGAAAATTTAAAGTAAGGCTGAAAAATTTGAAGTATTGAAGTTGTTCAACTAGTGTTAACTTTGTGGAAGAGAAGTTCATCAAAGGAGAGGTTGACTTGGTCTTGGAGGGGTCTTGGTCTTGGAGGGGTCTTTGTCTTGGGTTTTAAGTCTTGAAATTCGTCATTTGAAGATTCTATAAGAAAAGAAGAATTCTTGTGGGTTTTCCTCTCAAGAGGAAAGGTTTTGCCCCTAACTAGCAACGTACATTTGGTCTCCTCTTGTCTCATCCATCTTCATAGTTTGGTAGTTGTTTGATGATAAGAATACAATAATAATCAAGTGAAAGAATAAGCTAATTACAATTACATCAAGTAAAAGAATATCACAAGCAGTTATCAAAGTAAGAGAAATCACCCTAATCTAGTTGCCCTTGATTTCTCAACAGTGATCCCTCTGCCAGGAAGATACCACTTTGGCTCAAGAACACATTACAAGATGCCAAGTGACATGTTGTTGCTTGTGAAACCTTTAGGGAAAGTAAGAAGTTGTGCAGATATCGGGGATATGTTGTAACGATGTGTAATATGATTCAAGTTGAGCCTCAAACCTTTGAAAAAGTCGTGAAAGAACAAGTTTGGAAGGATGTCATGGTCGAAGAATATTAATCAATTATGAAGAATGGCGTATGTGATGTCGTGTCAAGACTGAAGGGGAAGTCAATGATAACTTCAAAATAACTATTCAAGATAAAGCATGGAGCTGACGGAAGCATCAAGAAATATAAGGCAAAATTTGTGGCAAGAGGATTCTCTCGGAAAGAGGGAGAAGATTATGACGATATATTTGCTCCAGTGGCCCGATACACCACCATTTGTTCGAAATTTGCCCTTGTTGCAAGTCAAGGATGGTCCCTTTATCAGATGGACATGAAGACAACATTTCTCTATGGCATATTGCAAGAAGAAGTGTACGTTGAGCAGCCACAAGGATTTGAAGTGGAGGATTGAAAGACACATGTTTGCAGGCTGAAGGCATTATATGACTTGAAACAAGCCCTTAAAGCATGGCACGCTCAAATAGATAGTTACCTGGTGAAGCTTGGATTCACAGGAAGAAACGTCCATCCCAACCTCTACTTTACGATGGTCCAAGGTATGCCATTGATTTTAGTTTTATATGTTGATGATCTATTTCTGACAAGTATTGAGCCCCTAATGATTGAGTGTAAAAGGGAGCTAGCCTCTGAATTCAAGATGAAGGACCTCGGACTCATCCACTACTTCCTAGGCCATGAGGTGTGGCAAAGACCCGGTGTGATTTTCTTTTCACAAGGAAAGTATGTCATGAAGTTATTGGAAAGATTTGGAATGACGGAATGTAAATCTCTGGCCACATCGATGATAGACAGTTGATACAGGTTCCAATGTTATTAGTAAACACCCATCTAGACATGTTTTGCAATAAACACTTTGAGTCAATTGATGAACGAGCCTCTCCATGCACATTGGGCTGCTACCAAACACATTTTGAGATACCTGCATGGGACAATTACCCTTGGTCTGAGATATTCTGTCGAAGATGTTCAACTTCATGGATATACCGATGCTAACTAAGCAAGAAACATTGTTGACAAGAAGAGCACCTTAGGATGTTTTAGGCTTAGATCTGCCATGATATCCTGGATGAGTAGGAAACAAAAGTTCGTAGCTTTGAGTACTATCGGTGTTGAGTATATTGCCGCTAGCATGGCTATTGCAAAGCAGTTTGGTTGAGGAAGCTCTTTGGAGAGTTGTTTGAACAGGTTCTGCACACTACAGTGATATTTGCGACAACAAAAGTAGGATTTGAATGGCAAAGAATCTCGTAGTTCATGACAAGTCCAAGCACATAGAGAACAAAGGAGCCTTTAGCCTCCATCACATATCAACAAATGAGCAGATAGCTGATATTCTCACCGAGACTTCGTTGAAAGGTAAGTTCTTGGTCTTCAGAGAGCAACTTGCACTGATGGATGTAACCCCTCTTGATAAGGGGCTTCGTTGATCAAGAACATTGAGCATAGCTCTCACCCCTTGGTTGAGCTCCCAAGGTGGGAATGAAGTGTTGAGGGCTCCTAGGGTCGAGGGATCTTTGGACAATAAGAGTGTGTAATCCATACTCTTGCAGTAGGTTGGGTATCTGCCCTATTGTCACCCATAGGGTGTGCATGACCCTTGTCTGTTTTAATAAGTCGAGTATCTCCCCCTATCTTGGTCTAGCAAAGGATACCCTAGTTGGCATCATACCCACAAGCATGGCTTGTTGGGATTGTCCCTCCCCATTTGGCCAACGGGTTGAGGCTTGGGCGTATGTGATCCTTACCTTTGGTAAGTCGGGTATCTGACCCAAACTCAAATTATGATGCAGGTGTTCTACCACATGACTCTTGAGGGTCATTGTTGGGAAGATTGGTAGGCAATAGGATGGATGTGATCTTACCTATTATATAGCAAATGGTATCTTTCCCATTGATAGCATAATGGGATGGTTGTGATCCTTGCTCGGTAAGTTGTATCTTTCCTATTGCTCAGTATAGAGGGTGGTCGTTGAAGCTCCCCTATGATTCCTTTTCTTTAGATTCGAGAATGTTTCAACAAATAGAGTTGAGCAGAGATGGGACATGCTTTGATGACAAGATATTTGCGATGATCACATGATGCAATTGGAATTTCTCCCTAGCTGAGAGAGTGTTAAATTTGGCAACTCAATGACAAATTCCAATCATTGGACTAGATTTCTCTTTCCAAGAAGACGAATTTTGACCTTTGAAGCACCTGATTCAGATATGGGAAAGTGTATTTTTGAAGTGAAGCCCACAATATGACATTTGATCAGGTCAACCTAGAGGACAAATTGTCCCTCCTCCAATGCCTATAAATACAAGTGACCTCCACTTCATTTGGACACATATCTCTTCTCTCCTCACTGGTTCATAAAAATTGCAGGGTCTCTTCACACATGTGGACTAGAAAGAAGGATGAAATTAGAGGTGGACAAAATCTAAAGTAAACTACAACTTTGACCATATTTGACTATTGGCTCAAATTTTGAAGTTTGGTTGGTTGTATTGTTGGGTAGGTTAAATTTTGACTTTGATTCTTATTTATGGAATCAAGCTCATTGCACTCTTTGTTGAACATTTGATGACAACCTAATAGAAGAAGAATTTCAAAGGGTTTTCCCCCTAGTGGGGTTTTCCCCTCATCTTTGACCAAATCAGTCTCTTGTTGATGTTGTCGATTGGCTCCTATTGTCATTGTATTTATTGTTCTATCATCATTTACTATTGATTATTGGAAGAATTAATTATTGTTGAGAAAATTGCTTATTGAAGAAGTTAATTGGGCTAAAAGTAACTAACATAGCATAGAGTAGTGCAAAATTAACAGTTGAAGGTGGATCCAAAGACATTGGAGGAGGTAGCAGTTGCAAGGAAAAGAGAGGTAGAGGAGGAGGAGGAGGAGGAAGCGGAGCAGGAGCATAAGAGGGTGGCACCATCTAGCATGGGCAACAACAGAGGATAGGGGCAACCTCTTAGTTTTCCTTCTAGAGGATGACAGAGTCCATTTCTAGCCCCAAGCGCAAAGGCCTTCCTCTAAAGGAAAAGCCATTCCCTATTCCTATAAAAGGGCAAAGGAACTCAGTGATTGTTTAGTTTATGACATGCAGATGACTCATGATTATGATATACATTTATTATATTATTTGTTGATATTTTGATTCTTGCGACCGAGTCACGGCTCCAAATTCAGGACTTGATTCGTTGTTGATATGTGATGTCGCATTAGACTTCTGAGGTTGTTATACATCTTATATATTAGCTTTCTTTTCATATTTATGTGGCAATGCATTTATTTGATGGTGTGGGTACTTTAGATGGTAAATAAAATAAAAAATGAATATTTTTGTTTCCAGACCCTTGCCGATTTATTCCTGAGTTTGACTTTTTCCACATTGTTCAGCACCTACATTTGGATCAATTTTAGTTCACATAATTCATAGTTTCATTAATAATCATTCTCTAGTTCTCTCACCCTTCTTTCTCAATTTCTCTGGCTGCTCTCTGGTCTCTCCTGGTTGTTCTCACACGGTTCTACTCCATTCTGCTCTTCCACACGTGTGCTGCCCCAGCATGAGGGTTTCGTCTCCCCTTCGAGATGTGAGGTCAACAGAAGCCTTCAAAACGGTACATAGCCCATGCTTTGGGGCAGTTAGTACCCTTTCCTCCATTCTCTTATAGCTGCCGGTAGTTTGGGTAGTCAGCAGCCACATCAGGGGTCTGGTCGATTTAATTCAGGTAGATAGGAAACTTCCCATCCCCATTGCAGCTTTCCCTTCAGTCAAGTTTCCCTCCTAGGAATCGGGATCTGTGTCGGCTTCCCTCTACTTAGTTTCAGCAATATATATTAAATAAAAGAATATTTACATCAAATAGAGTCTAGCACAATATCCATGCTAGCCATCCAGCATTATCAGTGTTAATTTTAATTTACAATATCAGGGGAATAAAAAGATGTATTGCACCAAGATAGATTTGATCCCTTAATTACCATATTGTAAGATAGAAATTCTTCCCATGAATAAAAAAATCAAGGGCACATCCTGCATTTAAGTTTCAAATGGCTACCACCCAGTGAAACAGGACTCTCCGAGTTTGGCGATTAATCACGATTAAAACTCTGCTCAGCAGCTAAACGAGCCGACTGCAAACTTTACGAGTCAACTCGCGTTGACCGAGTTTGACTCGTGGTCAACGCGAGTTTGACTCGCGATTCGGGCGATTTATCCGTGCAGAAACGTGCTAGTAAAAATTAACGAAATTAACGCTGGGTTAGTGATTGTCCGTGCGGGCGTGCAAGGTCTTGCTTCCTGTCGTCTCGGTTGTTGCAAAGTGAAACAAGTAGTCAGATCGATTTTTGTTTCACTTGTCGTTCAATTCTTCATAGATCTGTTTCACTGGTCTGGCTTTCGCTTCTGAAGGGTTTGTTGTCTAAATCCTATTGTTAGAGGTGGAGCATAGTCGAGCCGCTAGAGCGCAGAGAACTCAGCAAGCTTGAACTCACAAAGGTACAAATCTTATATTTTTATATATGCCCAAGCTGTGTTAACTGCCCCCATATTTGGCACCATAAACCGACTATTGGAATCGGTTTCAAGCATAACTAACTATTGCGGCCTGTCTAAGTGTAGCAGTAAAGCTTCAGATTTTGATTAGTACTTGTGCGGGAATCTCACCACACTGGTTTGTGGCATAAATGAGAGCAATTTTTTTGAACTTTTGGAAGCCCTTCGACCTTTGAGAAGATCTAAAACCGTGATAGTGTGAACATAGGCAGAGATTGCAAAACGGTCTCTGCTTTGCCTACAAAATCTTAGACATTAATATCTTTTCGTTTGATTATGCTTATATCAGGTCCTATGCCACAGGTGATTGGCTAGAAGTTAGAAGTTTGATATGTACTTGTTTTTCCTTCAAAAGCACTGCATTTGTTCCTCGTAAAACTAGAGTTTGTTCAAAAATGAACATGTTTAAATGTACATCATTCTTGATGATTGTTTAGACTCAAGACTCAGTGCTTTGGATCTTGTGTGGACTCATAACATATATGAGATACTTATTTATTCATGATATTTTGGACATCTATTGATATTATGCATTGTTTGGACATGCCTTTACCCAATATTAATGAAAAATGGTTTTTTTTTAATTCAATATATGTGTATATTTTTATTTAATGAATTCAACGATTTTTTGCCGATTTTTTCCCGATTTATTCCCGATCCGATTAAAACTCTTCGCTCTTTTGCCTCGCCGATTTATTGCCGATTCCGAGTCTGGTAACATTGCTACCACCTTAGTGAGCAGAGTACAACCAGAGAAGATATTGCTGAGTATTATGGAAGTCTTTGGAACATGCAGGGGTACTCAAGTAACAAAGAAATAGCAACATTTATTCTTTACTGAGAAATCTCCCACTTAAGGAGCAAGTGAACCTCTGGCTAAATAGCATTCTCAAAACCCTTTACAAGTTAAAAGATTGATACAGGCATAAAACATACGCTAACTGACAAAAATTTAGTACTAGCTGGTCTACCAGTAGACTTTTACCAGTTAGTCTCGGACAATGCAATCCCTGTATTGAAGGAAATGATAAGAGACACCCAAGATGAGAAGAGTGCACCCAGGCATTAACACTATTTTTCTGGCTTTAGTTCCGAAAAGAAAAGACAACTGAAGATGTACGTATCTTTGCAATGGTTCGGCTTATTATGGTTTCCAGTAACCACTGCTTGGAAGTATCTTGGTGACTTTGAAAATATTCCTATTTTAACAAGTAAAAAATATTTACCGTGCCTACTCCATCACAAATACATCCTGAAGCAAGTCACAAAAATAACTCAATAGCAATAATTAGAAGTAAAATCTTAAAACATATCATTGATCACTAAGAACTTCAATTATTGCCGTCAACAGTTACCCTGTTGCTAGTCACGTGCTTACTGTATTGGACACAATTTAGAAATTGAAAAATGCCTCGCGTTGTTGTGTCTCATGATCCTCATTGCCATGGCTATGCAGAATCAAGAAGAGCTGTTTTGAGGAATAGCCATTTTGTAACAATTATCTGATCTGTGAGAAAACTACTTGTAAACAGCTTAATCCAAATAGGTATCCTACTTTGTTCCATACACACCAGCTTTGTCATGTTGAATGGGCCTGCTGTTGTTTGTATACAAGATTACATTTGTTTGACTATTAATAAAAGTAAAATGGTCCTGCTATCTGTTCCACCTTTGGAAAATGTGTCAGTGACATTTTTACTAATTATAAATACTCTCCCCGGTGAAGACTATAGGTAGATGATTAAGACTACAGGTATTCTAACTAGTAAATTTCCACACATCTAATCAACATTACTCTTAAGAGGACTAAAACTTGAGATTGCGGGGTCTTCATTATACTGATAAAATGCAAGTTTAAAATTATATTCTGAATTGCATGGCTTAAATCAATGTACAAGAAAAAGCACAGGTTAAAATGTGATAAGATCAAACATATCCTGACAAAAATAATTATATTTTCAACTAGCTTTAGCAATTCACTGTTGCAGTGTTTATGGTAATTGACTTGCAAATTTGTAAACAAAGGCATACAACATTACTGAACATGTCATCTTTGCCAGTCCAATCTGAGGAAGGACCCTCTAGTGAAGACAAGACATGTGACCTGACAGCTTATTGTGTCAACTTCTCACTCTGTTTTGACATGCTCTTTACAGACCCAGCTAGAAAGTTCCCTAATAGTCGTTGATCAAAAATCATGTTTGGCACCTGAAAGGATATGCATTTGCAATTAAATGATTCAATATTAGCAATGTAGAAGCATTTGCAGCTATTATAATATGACTACGTAGTGCCTAAGAAACAAATAACACAAAATACACCTAAAATAGCTGACAATTTTACCTTGTCCCCAAAAAACATCTTTGTATTATTCGCAATAGCCTCAATAAACCTGAGTTCCAAATATTCTGGAGTAAGTTTTAGTCTGTTTGCTTCAGCTTCCCTGATGACCCTGAAAGAAATGCCATCCCAAGACCTAAATCTATGCCCCACATAAGAGTATTCTCAACATATGGAAACAATGTAAGCTGCTTAGCAACATAAGCTACAACTCAAGTGACGTACTTGTAAAAGTAAGAATCTGCAAGACTTCTTTCACGCGCCAAATACATTTCATTCTCTATTTCTTGTTGCATTTTTATGCTCTCTTTTTCTGTCAACTTTTGTGCCATGACAATTCTGCTGACTTGTGCATCTTTCTCAGCTTCTGTAACAGCCATTTTCTTTTGTGTTTCAACCTCCTTTTCTAGCACCTTCTGCTTCTCAATTGCTATCAAAACCTTTAATGATGGTACATAGTTACTATTAAGAATTGATCAAAAATAATCCTCATTAATACTATCGGAAAATACGAATTATTCAGATTAGATAGTTTCACATACAAGTAAAACACACGAGAACCAGACAAGAAGGGAAGCAACCTCTTTTCAAAGTTCCATCATACCTGTCAAAGGTTACTCATCATCCATTAGAGCAATTAAATTTGTTTGCAGATAGGTTGTTATCTCTGACCTGAACATACTAACATTAAGAGTCATTTAGATTATAAATCATCCACTGGTGTTATTAAATTTGTTTGCAGATAAACTGCTATCTCTGAGCTGAACAACTGACATTAAGACCTGTTGACCACTCTGTTTCAACGGCCCCATAGCAGTACACCATGTTTTTTCGCAAAAGGGATCTATCGTGTTGGAGTGTTTGCGCCTTTCAAATTTCATCATCAGTCAGCTGTTTTGTAAAGATGTCAACCCATTCCGCATGTGTATAATGTAAATAATCCTAGTATGACCATGTCTGTATGTAACAGCCTAGGTAAACCTATTGTTTTTGTGACGATTTCCATTCAAGAAGGTTTTTTGTCTCACTGATTCATTTGTCTTTAGACACGAATGATCGGTAAAGATTTTCCCTCCAACCTCACCCCGGAGCTAGGGTGGATTTTGTCATCAAGACCTTATGCGAGTCTTAGTGTTTTAGATCAAGTCTTTGTAAAAGTGATTTGGGAATAATTTTAGCTAATTGGCAAAATTATTTTATTACAAGGCACTTGGTCTACTAGATTATATCTTTTGTGTCGCAGAAATGGGTAAATGTTGAGGGTCTATAACGAACAGGTTTTCCCCCTTCATGTATTAAAATGTAAAATCTTCATGAAAAAAATATTTAGTGCATGTTCCTTCATAATTAGACACCATGGCTAAATATTAAAGGGTTGGAAAAATTACCAATCCCCTCATAAGTCAATTAATTAAAATTCTAAGCCAAAAATTTAATTAATTTTGTGTTCTATGTAAAATTAAATTTTCCAAAGGTAAAATTCGTGGGTTTTAAATAAATTAATTTTTGGAGGTCCCCGACCAAGGGAATATTGAAAATTTCAAGAGATTTTGGACCCTTGGACCTTGGTAGTTAAATCAAAATCAAATTTTTTGCAAAATTAACTCAAAATAATTATTTTTGAGTTAGTTAAAAAGGAATTAAATAAAAAATTCGAAATTCCTCGAAAAATAAAATAATTTCGATGGAAGAGATAAAAAAAATAATTAGATCTTTTTCAATGGTCGAGATTATTTTGACCAGAATCAAGCGAACTAGCCATTGGAGAATTTATCTATAAATTAGAGGTTGGTGTCAGTCTATTCTATCCGATCTTTGAATCGTGTACTAAGTTCTCGAAGCTCTCTTGTAATATTTCTGGAATATAATGCAAAAGTCTTTGGGGTTTCGATTGATGGTGGTATTCCTCTTCTCAATTTTATGGTAATATTGTTTTAAATTTTTCTACTGAACTTAATTTGAAAATTGTCAATCAATAGCTCTCGTGAAATGATCTGTGCATAGGTATCTTGTTCAATTTATTGGATCTACGGTAACAAATTTAATTTGATTGACTTAGCAAGTATCTCTAGTTCTTGAAAATTATAGTTATTTTATTTCTCTACTTGATCTAACAGTTAGATCTAGTGTTTGCAGAAGATCCTTCGAATTTTAGTTGAGTGTTCGAAGATAGTCCTCGGTTGGACCAGCTGACTCTCAAAGCATAATTTCTGAAGAGCCTACTTGATCGAAGCCACAGGATTTATCTAACGATCTATTTTTCTACAGGGTGTTTTTGGGCTAGTACCTCATTGAAAATTTTAAATATATTTTATAATTTGTGCAAAATTGATAGATCTAACTAGAAAGAGCCTTAGATCTACACATCTATAAGTCATTTGTATAGATTTGAGAATTTTTTTTAATTTGGGTCTTGGGGTTTTATTTATTTTTTGGATATATCGGCATCTGGGTATTTTTGTTTTCCATTTTGCAGGTACGGATCTGAAGGAAAAAATTAATTTGGAGCTAGATCTAGACCCTGGACGGCAAGATCTAGCCTAAACAAAAATTGGCAAGAAAGATTATTCAAAGAAATTTTCTTCAAGGGTTTCAAATTTCGAATTTTCAGGGTCTCCATCAAAATTTCGTGGAAGATAAATCATCAAAAAAAAATTGGTCACAAGGGCCAACGTTGGTGTTAAAATTGGCAACTATGGCCAAATTCCACTTTGGTCTGCTCCTTGAGGAAGATTATTGTGGCATTGAATTCCTCTTCTCGAGAGGCCTTAAGATCGCCAAATTTGGATAAGGAAAAATATTTATTTACTTAAAAGAAACTCTACAAGTTATGACCTTATTAAGGCGGGAAAAATGAAAATTTGAAATTCAAATTTGCCTCCAAAATGTTAAGGTTGGCTTACCCTCCATAAGGAATGTTAAGGTTGGCTATATAATATATATATATATATGTGTCCTTCCATTCTCATTAGACGCATCAACTTGCCCAAAACATGTGTCTGAGGCAGTTGAGGTCTTGAAGGAGGTTGAAGGTCTATTTAGTTGTAGGTTCTCTTTTGTCACAGGGTCGAGAGTCTCATGAGAGGCAGCCGCAGCAAAGAGAGGATATGAGAATGATACCAAAGGAATATTTAAGGTTTGTTTATAGGTTTTGGTTGGTCCAATATTCAGCAAAGGCAATCTGAGGCCTAGCCGATCAGATTGAAGATCTATTGGAGTAGTATTCTTCCTTTTTGATAAACCGCAAGTATTGAGGAAATTGCAGATGCACTACAAGTCTATTATGGGACATCAGTTCTATCTTTCATAAACATCAAGCTACAGGCAGTGAGGGTTGGAAACATGGAGAATGAGGCTAGCCGTCATTTTGTTGGAGGAAATTGAATGAACAGAACTGAGCTATAATCAAGCCCTAACCAAGTTTCAGATCTTCCTCCACCGCATCATCACATTAACTAGGTTTGTCTACCAAGTATAGAACTGTTTTGGACCAGTCTATCCAGCCAGAATTGAGCTCCTTTTGAAGACATCCTTGCAACCGCTTTGTCTTCTGTTGATCTCTGATTAAGGCAAGATTTGACTGCTAAGGTAGAAAGGAAGATTTGCGTGGTTTGCTTTATGGTCATTAATTGTAATTTCTCTTTCTCTTTCTCTGCTCAACAATTGAATATATTAATAAGAAGAATGGATCAAGGGTTTTCCCCATCTAGGGGTTTTTCCCTGGCTTGAGCCAATCTCGGTGTTTTCTTGTCTTGGCTTGTCTTTTTTATATGTTGATTATGTTCTTTCTTCAATTATTGAGATAATAGTTTATGTGAAATGGAATTAATCTTGGGCTCTTATGAATTATGGAAGCAACCGTCTTATGCAAAGAACATCTTAACCAAAATTTAACATGGTATCGGAGCTAGGAGGAGTCAAGCCCAACCAAGAGTTAGTTTGATAAGTCATACAATTTCAGATGACAGAATCCCTGAAGCTCGTATAGTATTGTTCTGAGGCAATACGTTTAGGAACTTTGATTGGCTCTCAGCTTTAACCAACTCTGTCTCATGCAGACTACTCTGGTTTTGATAGACAGCAAGCAAGACACTTGATCTTAAGTTTTCTTGTGAGATACTCTTGGTGAAAAGGATGCCTCGAGTTTAAAAGGAAATGTTGACTCCTTGTATACAATCTTGTTCGAGGAGAAGGAGATGGAACGTATGTGCCAGCCACACAAGATGGGATTAAACACTTAGTTGATAACAAGTGTCCTGAAATCTCCAAAGCTCCTAGGAATCACCTAAAATGGCAAATGCATCTACTCCTGATGAAGAGAATATTTAACTGAACTTACTCCCTCTTACTCAAGGAAATCATAAGCCTAAGCTTTGTCTTTCCAAAGTGCATAGTAACCATCTGGCAGCTTGTTCAACATAAGATCCATCCTCTTTGTAGATAAAACATGCCATGATACCATATAAAGTGGTATAATCCAATCAATATTAATAGCTTGATCATTGGTGAAGAATAGATCCTACTGATGTAGGCTCAGAAAGTGTCATCTAGAAATGACTGCAGAACTAATGTTCTTATCAATGTAAGCAGTCTAGCTATTGCTTCAGACGTGCACAGGGAGGACATGAGCATGATAGCGAAGGAATATTTAAGGTCTGTTTATGGGTTTTGGTTGGTCCAATATTCAGCAAAGGCAAGCTTGACCTCTGCTATAATCAATATGTTTGTTGTATATACTACTGAATGGAGCAATGAGGGTCTTTCAATCTAGTCTTGATTTTCAAAATACAACTTGGCACTATTCCCTACATGAAGGGATCCTTGGTTAAGATTGAATATTGAGCACTGGGAGCTCATGGGGGCTTGGGGTACTTATTGAGCCATGAGCGACCATAGGGTGAGTGTTTCACCTTCCCCTATTGGTGCGTTGTGTACAGGGTGAGTGGTTCACCTTCCCATATGATACCCCTTGGTGGTTGACATGTGTGAAGGGTGAGTGGTTCACCTTCCCGTACTGTTAATGACATGCATAGGATGAGTAGTTCACGTTCTCCTATGGCATATGAGCAAGATGAGTGGTTCACCTTCTCTTGCTGATACCCCAGTGAGAGATGCATATAGGCATCTGTTGACATGTCAGTGGGACGTGGTTCATCATTTCCCCACATGTAGGATGCTCATTCCCTACGATTGATGGTTGACATGTCGGTGGGATGTAGTTCATCCTTTCCCCACGATTGATTGTTGTGACTTGTGATTGTAGGATGTGGTTTGTCCTTTCCCTACGTGTGATTGTGATGTGCAATTGTAGGATGTGGTTCGTCATTTCCGTACGTGTGATTATGACTTGTGATTGTAGGATGTGGTTCATCCTTTCCCTACGTGTGATTGTGATGTGCGATTGTAGGATGTGATTCATCCTTTCCCTACGTGTGATTGTGATGTGTGACTGTAGGATGTGGTTTGTCCTTTCCCTATGTATGGTTGTGAGTCTGATACATTCTTCCCCTACTATTGTTTCAGTATCATTCTACCCATGTAGTCTGGGACACATGGGAATTACCTCTCATCTGGCCAATGAGTTCGGAAAAGTGGTTAGGGACCATAACACTACCGATGGACACATCGAGTACTGTCGTACTCCCTATGACTAGGATAGTGTTATTCAACTTGATCTGGGATCAAGTATGATTGAGGTTTTACCTCTGGACTGACTTCTATCAGTGGAGAGTGGTAAGGTCTTGTGACTCACTCAAGATCAATTCATCTTCATTATTACTTCAGTGTTTAGCAAAGCAGAGCAGAATCGAGATACAAAGAATGGTTAACGATGACATGATGATCAGTGATCGTAACTAATGGTTTGACAAGTGGAATTCTCCCTAGTTGAGAGGGAATGTTAAAATTGGCAACTAGGGCCAAATTCCACTTTGGTTTGCTCCTTTGAGGAAGATTATTGTGGCATTGAATTCCTATTTTCGAGAGGTCCAAAATCGACCTTAAGATCACCAAATTTGGATAAGGGAAAATATTTATTTACTTAAAATAAATTCTACAAAGTTATGACCTTATTAACACGGGAAAAATGAAAATTTGAAATTCAAATTTGCCTCTAGAATGTTAAGGTCGGCTTCACCTCCATAAGGACATATTGTTATATATATAAGTGTCCTACATTCTCATTAGACACATCAAATTGCCCAAAACATGTGTCTAAGCCAGCCGAGGACTTGAAGGAGGTTGAAGGTCTGTTTAGTTGTGGGTTCTCTTCTAGCACGGGGTCAAGAGTCTCATGAGAGGCAGCCGCAGCACAGGGAGGACATGAGCATGATAGCGAAGGAATATTTAAGGTCTGTTTATGGGTTTTGGTTGGTCCAATATTCAGCAAAGGCAAGCTGAGGCCTAGCCGATCAGATTGGAGATCTATTGGAGTCATATTCTTCCTTTTTGATAAACCGCAAGTATTGAGGAAATTGCAGATGCACTACAAGTCTATTCTGGGACATCAGTTCTATCTTTCATAAACATCAAGCTACAGGCAGTGAGGGTTGGAAACATGGAGAATGAGGCTAGCCGCTATATTGTTGAAGGAAATTGAATGAAAGGAAGTGAGCTATAATCAAGCCCTAACCAGGCTCCAGATCTACCTCCATCACATCATCACATTAACCAGGCTTGTCTACCAAGTATAGAATTGTTTTGGGCCGCTCTATCCAGCCAGAATTGAGCTCAGTTTGAAGACGTCCTTGCAGCCGCTTTGTCTTCTGTTGATCTCTGATTAAGGCAAGATTTGACTGCTAAGGTAGAAAGGAAGATTTGCGTGGGCTGCTTCTTGGTCATTAATTGTACTTTCTCTCTCTCTCTCTGCTGAACATTTGAAGATAATAATAAGCAGATTGGATCAAGGGTTTTCCGCATCTTGTGGTTTTTCCCTGGCTTGAGCCAATCTCGGTGTTCTCTTGTCTTGGCTTGTCTTTTGTATATGTTATTTATGTTCTTTCTTCAATTACGGAGATAATAGTTTATGTGAAATGGAATTAATCTTGGGCTCTTATGAATTATTGAAGTAATTGTCCTATGCAAAGAACATCTTAACCAAAATTTAACAGTTGGCCTCGCAGCAACTCCTTCCCTTGCTTCTTTCTTCTTCCTCGGCTGCCCAGCAGGGCCTGCGGCTTCTTACCATGCCTCCGCTGCCTATTTTCTTCATTCCTTATCTCCTTCAGGCTCCCTTTTGGCTACCATACTTCTGCTGCCCCTGCTATAATCCTCCGTCTTTCGCTTTATCCTAACGCAGCTCCTACGCTGACCTATCCTCCTCCTCAGCTCCTTTTTCCTCCTCCACGCAAACCCTCTGCCAGTCACCACTCTCTCGGCTTCTCCTCTCTTCCCTTATGCTGCCTATCTCCCTCTCCTTCCTCACCCTTCACTTGCTGCCCTTTCCCTGCTGTTTATTTCCCTCAAACCTTTGCTGCCAGCTCATATTTTCTAGCCCTTATCCTATTCTAAAAACCTCCCCTAGCCTGCTACCCTTACCTCTTGCTTTTGCTGCCTTTTTTCCATTTTTCAAACCCTCATTTACTGCAATAATCCAACGGTAATAGCAGCCCTTAATTGGGGTCTTTTGTGGCAGTGACATCAAGAAGACGAAGGGGTATTGCAGCAGTTAAAATGAGACTTTTGTGAGAGGTTTTCAGTCACATTATTTAGCATCATTTTACCAGCGATGGCAAGAGGATCCAAGGGCATCACAACAGTTCAAAAGAGACATATTTTCAGAGGTATTACAACAATCAAACAAGGATCCATTTGTCACCATTATGACAAATTTCTGAAATTGAATTTTCTGAGTTTGAAGGGTTTCTGAGCATTTAAATCCAAGGGTGAGTTCAGCATTGGTCTTCAAGGCATTAAGCCTTCCAGGTTCTATTTCTAAACTCATTTATCTCTCTAAACTCCAAACAGTAAACACACTAATAATTATAAATCTGGAAATTACTGAATACATTTTTGAATTAATCCCAAGTGTCTAGGCATTTAATCTATGATATATTGAAATAATTTTCTGAAGTTAAGTGTGCTGGACATATATCCAATTCACTGATTAATCACTGCTTTTTCAAAGGAATTTTCTGAAGTCAAAGAGGGCTGATCTAAATTTGAAATCACTGATATAACTGAAGATTAATATTCAAAAATTTATTTGTTCTGCTCTTTCATAAGAACGTTGATCTGAAAATTATATTTGGGCAATTGGTTGTGTCTCACAATTTTCCTCTAAAAATCAACTGTCTAATTTTCATTAAATATTTAGAGATAATTGAGAAAGTTTTTTTTGTACTCTTTGAGCTACTAAAGATAATTGATAGGCTTGTGATCTAGCTTACTATTGGGCATTGTATCGTGATATTTCAAGTATAATGTTCCAAGTGCATTTACTGTGATATTTTGTTGAGCTGAATGTTTTAAGAAGTCTATCTTTCAGTCATTGTTTTGTGAAGCGAATATTTATTTTGGCAAATTGAGGCTTTGGCATATAACACCAAAATAAATCGTGATATAAGCACTTTCAATCCTTGATCTAGCTTCATCCCGCTCCATCTTCTAATCATCTCGTGCACTTGCATATCTTGCATAATTAAAATTTACTTCCAAGCATAAGCTTGGTCGATAGAAAGATAGGTACCCATCCATCTTTGCTTAAGAAAGGTTTTAATATTACTTAAAACAGTGACCTTGCAATCATCAAATCCACAGCGCTTTGCAACGCCGGAGGCATGTTAGATTTTTAGGAGAGGTATCGTTAATCACACCTTAGTGTGCTTCACCTTATCTTCACTCTGCCACTTACTACAAAATCAGACTCAATATAGAAAGGATCGAAGGGTTAAAACTTAGGTAGCCATTTAACTAAAATTAACCAAGATTCCTGCATCTCACATTAGTTTTAGGATTTGCATTTTATATAAGATAGTTATTCATCCAAGCAATAGTTGCTCATCAATTACTTGGTCCTAAATTGACTAGCAAGATAATTGACTTCATAAGGCACAAGTATCAATTGTCTAAATCTAATCAAATCCTATAAGTCTTTCTAAATCTAAAACAAATACTTGGTTGCCTAATTGTGTCTTCTGAACTAGTTGGTTCCCAACTAGTTCTATTTCATTTTATTTCCGTAGGGTCTACCCACCTTAGTCTGCTATTGGGAGACAGCTTAAACAGAGAGATTGGGGATCAGGGTGACAGCCTTCGATCTGAGTTGTTGTCGTGGTGCCTAGACATTTTGTGCAACAACAAGACCCATTTTATGAAATGACTAAGAGCCTGTTCATGTCTGAGGATCTCACTTGAGTGATTAAGATTCTACAAACAAGAACCATAAAATTCCATTAGGAATTTTCCCAATTGGAGAAAAAAAGAGAATTATCGTTGAGATGTTAACCAACCATCTTTATTAGAGCCTAATGTCAAACCACTCTCCATGGAAGGCATTGAAACTTCACAGCCACTGAGGGTCAAATCTATCTGAAACAGTGTTATCAGATCCAGCTAGTCCAACCAATTTTCGGGTCAAAGCGGTCCAGTTCGAGATTTGAAACCGGAAATGGCTAGTTCGGTACCGAACTGGACTTTTTTCACTAAACTGGTCAGTTTTGTACCGAATCGGCCAACTCCATACAATTTGACCAAAGATGTTCCAAACGCAATTTAAAAAAAAACAAGAATTTTTTAGTGGAGCGGCCTAATATTCAAGCCTATGACCCTAGTATTGCTATACAATTCATGGGAATGTTAAATTCATAAAGTAAGTCATCTTTTTACTTAAATTTTTAATATTACCAAGAAATGACTTAGGATGTTTGAGAATGGTTCTGATCTCATTGGATTTCTTATGGAGAAAGTAGAATTTTAGATCTCACTAAAAATTCTAGCAAACTTAATAGTTTTTCAAGGTTTCAGGATTGGAGGGATTGCAACGTTTCTATTTGATTTTGTCATGTACGAAGATATGGAACTAGTATTCAATCAAGAGCACCAAGCCCTCTATGTACCTTGATGTTAGTGGTATTGGTTATTGAACTCCTTTATCATGACCCTACGAAAAATGTACCCATCATTCAAAAAAAATCTTGACTTGACATGCTACATTTTTCCATCTTATTTTAATGCTTAGAGGGTGATATTGATGACGGAAATCCCAATATAGTCAATGATTTTTATGATAGGTGGGTATTTGTTGTAGCATGATTTTTTTCGATGCTAGAGGCCATTTAGACCCTATTTTTTGACGTATTTTTGGTTCAGAGATAGATTGCACTTGATGCTATTTTGGTTATGTGCACCCTAACATGCTATATAAATGAGAACGTTTGTTTGTGTGTGTATAAATGGTTTGGATTCATATGGGTGCACATCAATATATATATTTTTCTTTAAAATTTGAATATTTTATATGTTTTAGGTCAACTATATTTTTTACCGGTTCTGACCAGTTCCCAGTTCAGAGGATTTTTTGATTCAATCATTGGTTCAGTTCCAATAACATTGATCTGAAACTAGTTGTTGAATATATTCACAAGTCTGTAGCATGCCCGTAATGTTTTTCATGGGAATCTATCCATGGAGACCACATGATTGTTGATATTTTCTACAAGATGAACAATCGAAACCAAATTTTCTGATCTGATAATTACTATCTGATGATCTTTAATATTTTATTTCTATGCCACTGATATCATTGAGCAATTATACATAGAAAACCTCAATAGTAATGCAGCGAAATAGTAAGATCATAAAAAGACAACCATGCACAAAAGAGACAACAAATTTACCCTGGGAAACCCAAACTTGGGAGAAAACCCAACTTTCTCTTCTAGGAGAAATTATTCTTTAGTGAGGTTTACAATTCAAACTTGTCTAGAAATCTATACCAAAATCCAAGTCCAAATACCAGTCAAACCTGGTCAAAATTCCTACTAGTCAACCTTGGTCAACTCTATCAAAAATGTAGCCCTTGCAGCCACGTGGCCCTCTAACTTAGCCTTCTTCATTCTAAGCTCCTTGCTGCTCTCTTCCACACGAAAAAATAGTCCTTGCTCTTCATTTCGTTGTCCAAGAGGCCTCAGAAAAATAAGGAAGAAGCTTGCTTGGTGTAAAAGGAGATTTCACATCATCAATATATAGTAGTTGAATGGGGCAAAATCCTCCAAGGGACACGTCCCTTCATGGCTAGGGCGACTTATCTTCCTGGGCCAACTTGGTGCCCCAAGAAATAAAAAATTTTAATTTTGATTTTTTACAACTCTCCTAAGCCAACTTAGGAGACCTCTTGGCATGCAGTGATACCTCCTGATGCTACACAAAAATCAACTCTCCCTCTTAGCAAGGGAGGTATTACCCTTGGTTGCAACAAATTTCCCCTTAGCTGAAATTTCTCCTCTATAAAAAAAAAAAAAATTCAAGAGCTTGCCATGTTGATGCATTCTATAGATAAATCCATCTTACAGTGGGCAACGTGAGAATTCAGGGCCTTTTACCTTTGGCCAAAGTCCTTTATGGTTCCTTAAGTAAATGTATCAATCTCCTCTGGCCAAAGTCTTTTATGATCCACCTAAGTCCTTCTAGCTTCTGAAGAGAAAATCTACCCATGGATCATTCTCCCTCAGCGGAAGTCCTTTATGGCTTTTTAGGTGAATTACATCTATCTCCTCTGGTCAAATTCCTTTATGACCTAGCCAAGTCCTTTTGGCTTCTTAAGAGAAGATCTATCCAATCTTGTAGTTGATCTGGGCCATTCACCTCTAGTCAAAATCCTTTATGACCTAGCCAAGTCCATTTGGCTTCTCAGGAGAAGATCTGTCCAATCCTGTAATTGCTCTAGGCCATTCACCTCTAGTCAAAGTCCTTTATGACCTAGCCAAGTCCTTTTGGCTTCCTAGGTGAATGTATCCATCTCCCCTAGTCAAAGTCCTTTATGGCTTTAGGAGATGGTCTGCCCTAATCTGCAAAGACATCAACCCTCCCTCGCAACAAGGGAGACATTTTGCATCACACCAAACTTGTCTCTGAAGTATACAAACTTCACTCTAGACAAAGACAGTGAGAATGTCTGCAATCTGCTCATCTGTGTATATGTACTAAAACTCCATTGTTCCTCTCTACACCATGTCTCGGATGAAATATCTTGATTAAGGAGCCCTGCAAGAAGCTTCTAAAGTCACACTGCTTCATGACTTGTGACACAGGGAACGATATGCTCTGATCTTGTTGTCCTGAGTGTGACAAAATTTTACTTCCTACTAAACCAAGATATAATAGCTAATCCCAAGTTGAAGCAACACCCTGATGTACCCTTTTAATCCTCTGCACTACCACACAATCTGAATCTACATATCATGTAGCCTCACTTCACCACCTAAGGCATATCACAAACCATATCTATTGTGCGATGCAGGTACCTCAACCATGCTTTGTTGCAACCCAATGTATCTACCTCAGCTCAACCATACACTGGATTAGGGTGTTCACTGCAAAACAAATATTAGGCCCAAAGTTAACTAGGTTCATCAAGGATCCAATTAACTGCATGTACATCATGAGATCCACCAAATCTGAATCTCCAATCTCAAGAAATAATGTATTTGGCCAAAATCCTTCATTTCAATCTCTGATGCCAACTCCCTATGACACAGAATTAGGTCTTCCTATGGTAGTCTTGGCTTCTCCCTCTACCACAAAAGAAAATCATCCTGCCACTGCTACTCCCTCTGTGACGTAAGCAAGTCCTTCTACCATTGCTACTCCCTCTATCACATAAGCAAGTCTTTATATTGTTGTTGCTCCCTCTGTCATGTAAGCAAGTCCTTCTGCTATTTGACATGGTCTCCTCAAACAAGGCATACTGCTCCTAGATACCTTCTGTCAATTAAGCATCTTGACAATCTCAACCCATGACATCCTCTAGGAAGGCTTCTCCTTCCACTCTAGGAAGGCTTGTCATCTGGCATGACCCTGGATGTCCTAATAATTTGTACAATTTCTTCCTTTCAAGCACCAATCACTCTACTAAGTTTGTGCTTGAGCCCTTAGGTCATACAAAAAATTGATCCTCTAGTGACTAGAGAAAAACTATCCTTATAGTCCATTCCCTCTTACTGGGAGAACCCTCTTGTCACAAGCCTTGCTTTGTTCTTGACGTTGTCATCTGCTGCCAAAATCATGCCATCGTAGCCTTCATGATGTACCTGCAAGCCTCATTCAGGAGGTCATGGAAGAAGCAATCATAACCAAGCAAAAATATAAAGACAAGAGGCCAACCAAGGAATAATAATAATAATAATAATAATACACATCTCTTGATTAAGAAGGAAACTGCTAAGGGTTGTAGGGAATTGTAAACTCCCTTTTGATCATTACCTCATAGAAATTAATGAAGTCCATTTGCAATCTCATCAAGCTTGGACTCCTTTGTCTTCTTTTGAGGTTGATGCTCATCTTCGTCCTCAACATCAACTACTAGTGCATGTTGCTTTCTTTCTTGTGTGTTCTATAAGGGCCAGGCTTTCTTCATTCTATAAATTAAGCTTAGTAAGTCATTCATTGAGCTATCTAGCCATACAAAGGCTCAATACCAAGCTAGCATCAACACCAAGTTTACCCTTGGATCTCTCACTTGCATTCCACATGCTATCAAGGAGATAAACCAAGTATGCATCACACAAACTCCACTTGCATCCAACACTCCAAGTCTTGCTCTAGGGTTTCATCCCACAAACCTAAGATAAATATTATTATAATGACTCCAAGATGAATACATTAATAGAGACTCCTCAACTCCCTATCTCGATTGGTGTCGATCTTCCAAGCGCTTCTTTATCTTTGAGCACATCAACTTTCATTTCCAAGTTTTAAAGATCGTGAATTTAGATTTGTAGAAAGGGATCCACTGGCTGTTACAAGACTTGATGGTCTAAGAAGATTCCAATCCAGGGCATTTTGAGCAAGAATTGTTTTCAAGGCCTTGTTGTTTATTGTCATATCCTTGTCCTACTGTCCAGACTCCAACCTTTGGCCACTACACAGACCTTTGTCTAGCTCTTTATCTTCCCTAGGCCCTAACTTACAGTCCCATGACCCTCATCTTCTAGGTTTTATAAACCTCAGATAGTTATTTTGGGCCTCTTCCTGCCTCAGCTGTTCTACTGAAGACTTTTACTCAACCTTTCTTCTCCTGTTGCCCTCTATTGTAGCCTTCGACCTACCTTTCTGCCACAATTCAACCTACACCTAGGGCTAGGACCCACCCTCCACGCCTATGGTCACTCATATCCTTAGTCAACTTACTACTTCAAGGAGTTATGAGCCCCTCGACCTTCCTCCCAACCCTTCATTCCACACCTAACAACTTCGAGCCCCCTGAGGCCCTAACCATCCAACTTGCGGTCTAGCACCTACGACTAAGACTATCTTCTAAATTTTTGCAGCTAGCCCCTACAGCTAAGACTACCTTCTAAATTTCTGCGGCTAGCCCTAGAGTGGTTGCGACCCTTACCATTAGACCTTCCTGGACCTGTCATAAAGCCTTCTCCACCTCGGTATCCCTTTTTCTCTTGACCAAACCTTCTCACAGACCGACATCACTAGAACAAATGTCATGCACAAAATTTCTACTTTGTCTTCTCCAAGATAGCTAACTTGGCCTATTAGACCAAGAAAGGCACTTGCTCACCCTTCTTCTCTAGACTGTCTTTAATGACCATTTTTTAACAAGCTCCGATACCATGTTGGTTTTTTCTAGAAGATAAACAGTAGAAACCAAAATTTTTTATCTGATAATTACTACCTAATGATCTTTAACAATTTATCTTTATGCCACTAATATCATTGAGCAATTATACACAAAAATCTCAACAGTAATGCAGTAAAAATAGTAAGATCATAAAGAGACAACCATGCACAATAGAGACAACAAATTTACCCTAGAAAACTCAAACTTGGGATAAAACCCAACAACTTTTCTTCTAGGAGAAATTATTCTTCAACAAGGTTCACAATTCATTGTCTAGAAATATGTGCCAAAATCCAAGTCCAAATACTAGACAAACTTGGTCAAAATTCATACTAGTCAACCTTGTTCAACTCTGTCACATATGTGGCGATGTGGCCCCTACAACTCCACGCCTTGTGGCTTGTGGCCCTCTAACTCAACCTTCTTCATGCTCAACTTTGCCCTCTTCCACATGAAAAAATATTCATTGCTCTTCATTTAGTTGTCCAAGAGGCCTCAAAAAAATGAGGAAGAAGCTTACTTGATTCATGTAAAATGAGATGTCACATCATCAATATATAGTAATCGAATGAGGCAAAATCCCCCAAGGGACATGCAACTTTATGGCTGGGCCGAGTTGTCTTCTTGGGCCAACTTGGTGCCCCAAAAAATAAAAAATAAAATTAATTTTAAATTTTTATAATTCTCCTAGGCCGACTTAGGAGACCTTTTTGTATGATGTAGGAATACCTCCCGATGCTACACAAAAATCAACAATGATGGCACCCTAGCTACACATAGGACCCTAGAGGAGGATTTGAGGAGGATTTGAGGCGGATTTGTGGACAATCCCTCAAATTTTGGATCCTCCAAGCACCTTCACATATTTGAAACCTCAACACACCTTGGCATGGTGAATTGGGCATGACGCCAACATGTAGAGAGGCTACGACTCACATGTGTGGGCAATTATGGTCAATTTTGTCATTAGCTAGTGGGTTGGCTTGTAACCCAAGTTCATTTCAAGTCAAACTTGTTATTAGTTGCTTCATTAGGCTAAAATACTTGAGGTAGACCTCGTATTAGTGGAGACCACCTTCATTTCATTTTCATCATCACTTGTGGATCAATTCGGCACTCTTAGAGATTTCAACCTAGCTGAAATTTGTCTTGTATATTGCGGAGATGTGATCTAATGCAGAGATTTTGTTTATGGAGCTATTCTCTTGTCTTGGAAATGTCATTTTGGAGCAATAAAGGATTGATTTGTGCATCTATCTTGTAAGTGTTCCTTGTATTGAAATCTATTTTATGGCTATTGCATGGAATGGATATTGTCTAAGTTTTCTATGTGCTAGTTATTATTGAACTTTTTTCTATGGAATCTTAGCAATGGTATTGTATGCATTACCCATTGTAGAATTTGCATGACAATCCCATGAGTGATTCTTCATGATAAGCTCTCCTCGTTGACTTTGCTCCCTCATAAAATGATAGTTAGGTTTTGAAGTCAGCGTTTCTTATTCCCTTACTTCTTGCTAAGGTTTACTCTTTTCTCCTAAGTAGACCTCCCTAAAACTCCATCACCCAAGGTCAAGGCACTAGCCTTATTCACATTGTTGATCATACCAAAAATTATTTCAAACTCACATTTTCTAACCTAATAATGATTTTTGGTCTCTTAAGGAAAGCCACTAAGCTAGGGTTAGGGTTTTCAACTAGGGTTGATTGTGTTGCCTTGTGGAGGGATTCAACATTTGGTTGTGAGGTCATTGCCTCAAAATCAAACTCTTATTGTGGTTAACTTCTCCATTTAGGGCTAATGTCCTTGCCTAGGTAATTTTTGTTCTAGCTAAACCCTAGTCGTGCCCTAGGCTTCAACTTGGGGCTTGTTGTACCACAAATTGATCATACTTATCTATTTCAAGCCTTTTTCTTGGCCTTGTGATCCTATGTAAGTTTGTTGACCATGCTTACCCTGGACCCTAGGTCACTTTGTGCCCTAATTAGGCCTTTTGGAGGGAATGCATTGCCTTGTTTGTGCTCATTGAGCCTTGTTCTTAAGTAGAGTATCTCCCCTAAGGCTATTCCTTGTCACCTCTAACCCTTGGACTTAATATATCCTATAGGTGACCTAACATAGGGAGGCTCCCTTATGGTGCAAATCCACTAAATAGCAGGAGGTAGTGATTGTGGTGACAGTGGGCCACACCTCATAGTGTTGTCACTTGGTCTAGCTTTTGTCTTGTGAGCTCCCCTTATAAGGCTTACTGGATTTTGAGGCAACAACTCCATACCATGTCAAGTGTCTAGATATCCCAAACCGAGGAGCACTCCACTAAAGTGATAAGTAAATTATTATCAAGTAACCATAACATGCTTAAAATAGCAAAAGCATCCAAGGTGTCCTCTCTAATATGCCAACTAATCCATAGGAATATGTGCCAAAGGAAAATATAGTTGTCATAGTCATCTTATTGTATCAAGGATACCTCAAAACAAGAGCTAGGATGTAGATCCATATGACAAAAACTCTAAATCATCAACTAACACATATACAAAGGTGGGAACTCTTGTAATGTGTGCAAGAGGGTGTCACTTATGCAATCAAGAGCTCAAGAGGGGTGTGACATAGTACCATGTACAAGAAAGGTGCTAAAACTACCAAATGAAATGTCATTTATCAAATCTATCATACAAGGAGTTGATCCCAAATATACTAGCAATAACAAGAAATAAGAGTTCATAAAAGATCTTGAAATTTTTAATATGGCAAATGACAAACCCTAATTTTGGCAATTCATGCAAAATGGAAGAAAATGGCATTAACCTTGCACCATTCAAGCAAGTATCACTTCATCAATCCAAAGAAAATCCTCTCCATACAAAACATATCCTCCCCAAACAGTTCTACTTAGCCACTGTGTCCAAGAGAAAGAAGAGAAACTAGTGCACACTCTTTGCAATAGAGAGAAATATGTGTGTCTGACAATGATTCAACTAATTCAACTTCCCTCTACTTATATGAGGGTAACCAAGTCAAAATAGTCCTAATTTACAAGTAAAAGCCCTAAAAATTAACTTTAAGCATTCAACAAGCCTATTAGGTCACAAGCTAACCTAGAGATAGTTTTACATAATGACAAAACATAACAAAATGCTCTCTTTTCTCCACCTTTGTGGGAAAAGTAGCTCTCCAACATGACATCATCCTCATAAAGTGAGCATCTCCATCAAGCAAAGTGGAAAAAAGGGTCCAAGAGTCCTCCTCACTCCAAGACATCTAATCAAAGTGAATGGGTGTATCTCCAAGCCACAACTCCTCATCCAATATGTCATCCTCAAGGAGTCATGGGTCATCATCCTAGGGTTTTTGTGCGTAAAGTGACAACCCAATGCATGATGTCATCATCAAAAGGTGTGCTAGACCTCCCAAAGTGTCTCAAGTGGTCTTCATCCTCATCTGGGCTCTGGAACAAGGCACCACCCATCAAGAAGGTACAAGTCCAGCCTAGGGGTTTCATGGGTTCTCTGGGGGCACATCATCAATCTTGATCATACATCCATGTGGAGGGTACCCAACAGCCAAGGCTCATCTCTAGAGGGGCAACATTACGGCTGCAAGGTCACAAGTGCTCTTATGTTGGGCTAGACATCCTCTTCAGTGTGTTGTAGAAGGGTCAAGCCATCCCTCAAGGGATATCCAAAGCATCTAAGATAAACCACCCAAAACATACCTTCAAGATCAAGTAAGATCAACTTCATTACATAACGAAACCATAAAAGTATCATAGTTAGGCCATATTTAATGCAAGAGGCACAAAAATACTTCACACAAGCCTTGCCTTCAAATATCCTTCTAGCTAATGATTTGTAAACAAGTTACCACACTTATGTTTGCAATGAGAATCCAATTAACAGTATTAAGTGCTTCTAGCGCCAAGTGGAAGGGCAGTTCCTAGGAAGGCACATCAATCCATACATACATGTGATAATGACGATCATGGAATGGGTAAGGCTTCAAGGAAAATGCCATAGTCATTATATCGACCGAATGGGGTCCAACATCATGAGTGTAATGATGTGAAGAGAGAGCAATAACGAAGACCTAAGTTACCCCTTTCCTCGACCTATTTTTACCACCCCTCTAGTGTGTCTTCAATTATTTTCCTCTTTTTTCTTGCATAGCTTGGGCTTGCTTAATGCTTTCCAATGGCCCTTATAGATGTAGTAGTTTATTGCTCATTAGGGCTGGGACATTTATAAGTTCCTTCTATTTAGATGGAGCATGAAATTCTAGGAACTAGGAGGGAGGTAGAGCTTAGGCTAGGCTTGCTTCCATGCACTTTGATCTTGTCCCAGACATCTTTTGCATTTTACTTTTATATCAATTATGGCTACATATGCTTTTATCTTTCTGTCAATTGCATCAAACTCTTAAGGACAAGAGGCTTCAAGCACTTGCTCAAAGATGAGCATAAGTGCTAAGTTTTAGGGCTAGATTGTTCCCTGTTGTAGATAATTGCATTGTCAAACTTTTTCATCATTTACATGTTACATTAACCCCATCATTATAATATCATTAGCAATTATGTAGAAAGAACAATAACATCAACAATGCAGCAAAACAACAAAGGAACATTAGAAGAAAAGCATGCAAAATAGAGACACCCAGATTTAGGTTAGAGACTAGGGAAAAACCCCATAAGGGGGAAAACCCAACCAGAATTTTTTCTATTAGATATTCATCAATTGTTCAACTAAGATACAAAGTAAATCCATAATGAGATACATCAATCACATAAGGCCTCCTAGGGCATGTTACCCAGGACTAGTGGGTGACCCCTATACGAGAAATTTTCTCCTAGATTTGTCTTCAGTCGATAGCCAGCAACCCCTTGCAGCCACCAGATAGCTCGATGTGCCACTATTCTCTGCCACCTAAGCCAACTATTGTGTGCCCTCGCCCATATGTTATGATCGTATGTTTGAAGGTGGGCCTTCCAACCTCAAAGGTATGACTTTCCATTATGTAATTGGGTGTTTATTCTTGCTTTTCTTGGATTAGTGGGAGGATTCGGCGAAAAGAATGGGCTTGGATTATACTCTTGTTTCCCTTGCCTCAACTTGGGGGTTAATCTTGTATCCTAGTCTCGTGGGATCTCCTCCACTGGCTACTAGCTTCAGGAGTGGCACTACAAGGGAAACCCTGATTTTGGTTGTGTGGTCCCTCTCCCCGACACCATATATCTCACTCCCCTTTGCTCATTACAAGCCCTTTTCACATTTTCTTCATCCGGGTCCACATTTGTCCATTAGGTCCACAAGGTGTTAGCCTCCACTTCCCCTTGTCCATACTTTGGGTCGGGCCTGGAATGATGCCCTGAAAGTTGATGCAGCTAAAAAGAAAGTTAAAAGGCACACTTTGGCCACTTACAATAGGAAATGTACCACAAAATGCAAAGATGGTTGGGACATTAAAATTTAGCGTGTGGGCGAAAGCCAAACATGAGCTCTACCCCTATCATTATGGCCATCACCTTGGTTCCTAGTGCCCCTATGAGTGCCCAATGCATCATTTAGGAACCAATGATTGTCCCAACCCCTAATGGGCGATGAACTGCCCAACTTTAAGTGGGTAATCACTGCTACATCATACACATCATGCTCTCATGCCCTAGAGCCTCGAGCAGTAAAGAAAGAAAAATCAATAAAGGCAAAAGGCATATCAAAAAGGGTGGAAAAACAAAGGTTGAGGTAACTCATGTACCACAATTGCTCCTTCCTACATCCATACATCCAATGTGTGGGATTCCTTTATCATAGCTATCCTTGTACCATGGCATATGGCTTGGAGCCTTCTCACTTGCCCCCACTCTGTTCCATCATTATTTCACAACACACCTACCATTTGATGGATGTACCATGGACCTGTCACTCCCTTAGAGGTTGAAACCACCTAATAGGGTCCTTTATTAACCTCTCTTGTCGAGCAAGGTAACATCTGTACATTCTAAAGCCCATTTGGAAGGGCATGCCACTATGAAGTGTCCACTTTTGGCTCTGATTAGCAAGCTTATTTACTAAATTGCACTTTGTACTAGAAGGTGAGGAGATGCATTAGATCTTATACAAAATTGCAGGTGGGTCTCCACCTTGGACTTGGTCTCCCTATACCACATCCAAGCCCTCCAGAGGGTCATAATGGCACTTATAGGGTGAGTGTTGAGAGCCATGGGCCTCCACTACAACAAGCATTGATTGCCATTTCATGGGCTTCTTCAGCACCATGCATTGCTTGTTCATGCCCCATCCATATAGCAATGATGATGCACTTGGACCACGTTGCCTAGCCGGCCACACATTTGCACCCAACACTTGGTAGCTAATAATCCAAGGCCCAGATGAGGTTTTGTCTCATCCGAAGAGACATGAGAGGGCATGTGTCATCTTCTAGCCCTCATTGATGGAGCATCGACTTGTTATTGAGCCACTAGAGACCCATGAGACCATTGAATGTGCCCCACAGCCACTTGGGAAAACCAATGGATGTTTTGCTTGGAAATCAAGGTGCCACCCCCTTGATCATCATTTATGGAGCCCTCCTCTTCATCATGGCGCTTAGAGGACTCATTTTGGCCTTCCAACGGCCCTTCCTACTCTATTATGCACTATTTCAGCCCTCTTGGGATGGCCTATCATTCACTTTAGTAGCTATTTGGTGGATTTGTCACCAAAAGGGATGCTATTTGCACATTAAAATATTAATAGGGGCTTAATTAGGCCAAATTAGACAAATTTGAACTAGAGGAGTCTCATATAAATACAAGACGCATCATTTCTATTGGACATCATCACTTGGATTTCGATCCCTCTTATGAAAAGAATTTGGACCTGCAATTGTTGGATGAAATTGGATGTTTAGATGCATTTTGATGTATGGAAAATTTCACTCGCTTTTCTTGGAGCTTCTCTTCGCAATGTTGATGGATGGATATACTCTCATTGTCTTGTAAGTTCCTTTTGATGTTATATTCTACAATGTTACATGTCTAATATATGGAATATTATGTCATGGTTTTGAATGTACCCTAAATTAACGCGAATTTATGAGAACACTGGGATTATTAAATGCAATGTTGCGAACATCGGCATCAGGATAAAATTGGCAACGGTCCAAAAAACAAAAAAATTGATAAAATCGGGAAAATATGTGTAAAAATCGGCAAACATCGGAAAAAACCAAGGTAACACCAAAATATTGGTAAAAAGTGGCAAACATTGGCTAGGCCAAAAAATCGTGATTTTGAGATAAAATCGGGATGTTATCGAGATGTCCGCAACACTGATTGAATGTACTGCATGCATTGCTCATACACAATGGTGGATGAATGTTCCTAGAGGCTTGTTTTGCATATTACAACCTTGAAACTCCATCAATCTTTGTCAAAAAAGTATAAATATCTATTGTCGCTGTGTAGTTGCCTCCTTTAGGGCTAGGGAAGCTACATAGGTCTCCTTGATAGAGGGAAGTTCTTGAATCCAAGTATTTCTTGACTCCATTTCTCCCAATTGATAGGCACTGGGTCTGGCATCCTTGGTCATCATATCCTCATCGAAAATCATTTTCCTCACCTTATCTCTCCTCCTATTTCTTTGTCCCTTCAAGGATAGGTAGCCCCTTTAGGGCTTGGTACAAATTTCTATGGAGTGAGCTCTTGCAAAACCAATTGGACGAGCTTTTGCATTAGTGTTTCCTCAAGCTCTCCTCCAAATTTGAGGCATTTCTCACAGTTGAATCTCAAGATAATTGATGCCCTAGCCATCATACCAAGAAGGAACCCTTCTAGCTACTTTGACTTGGGGATTTCTTTGAAGGTTTGTAATCTAGTAGCATATAATTCAAAACATTTTTTCTTGATTATATTGACGTTGAATGAACTCTTATCCCGTCACATCTCTCTCTCGCAAGGGATTTTCGTGGAAAGCCATTCTAGTTCCTCCCACAGCTCGCACCTCAATTAAGCCTTTCCATTGAATGAGCCATCCTTGCCTCACTTCAAGCCCTAGCATAGACACATTAATCAAAGGTGAGGATTACTAGGACTCCTCCCATCAGTGACAATCCAAGAAGACAAGGGGAAATAGGTTGTGGTGACTGTGGACCTGTCCCAAATTGTTGTTGTGCCCTCTAGCTTTAGCCTACTAAACTAGGCCTTGTACTTTGTGCAGCAACAAAGCCAATCCAAGTCAATCACAACTTCTTTTGTGGACAAAACAATCTAACTTCTGATAATCAAACGAGTCCAAGAGAGATACTGCCATATCACTGTCATCTGTCTCTGTCAAGTATAAGATTACTGTATGCATCAAAGACATGAGCGCACTACCAAGTACATCATGGTCATAGACAGATTGCCATATTGTCATATATACTATCCCAACTGACATATAGGCAGTCACATACTGCCATAAACAAGGGTATACATCAGAGTCACTGTCATCTCAGTCACCAAGGTCACTATTATACATTATTCATCATGACACTGCGATAAAGTTACAACCATATCATTGGTCATTGTCATCAAGTTCACTTCCACTACTTTATTGTTGTATAGCTTAGTATCATATTGAATCTTTGTCACCAGTATCACTGTCATCAAAGATCAATGTTATACCAACATAGTGGTTTCAAGTCAAAATACCACTAAAGATTCCTCCCTTGGCTGCTCCAAAGCCCGAGTCAAAACCACTTGCTTTCTAAAACTTTACAAGAATGAATAATACTACAAAATTTCTTGTCTTCGAAAATAATTCACACTCCTCTACCCCTAACATGATGGCAACATTTTAATATATAAAACTTTTGGCCAATGCAGCCCCAAGGATAAACTCATGGGAGTTGCGAGCCCATTCCACGTATGGAATTGTGTATCAAGCCTAACATATGACACGACCCATACAAACTAGGGCACAATGGTCTATGGGTTAATTTGTTGTAACAATGTGTCCCAAAATCAAAACCAATTTATAATACGCCCCAATCAATCATGTTGTTATCACTCAAAAGCTTTTCTTAGTTGGGACAGAAAACTCCTAAGGTAACCTTTTCAAACCAAGCTTGAGATTGAAGGCTAGCCCCTTCAATCTAGAGAAGGCTCTCTCTGACAACCTAATCACTAGGCTTAGCAACTGATTGTGTCTTTAAACAATGGCTAGATCTTCAGTAGGGTTGTGCTAGATATAGGTTTTGGTTGGGATGGAGCAATTAATCCATTGGGCAATGGGGTCAACAAATAAGGTTTTAGGTGCAATTACCAAGACATTGATTGTATGAATCAAGATGGACAGAGGCAGGGTAGATGACACACTGTAGACCTATCAAAACATCATTTGAATGGTAGTACAATAAAGAGATAACAATCCACTATAGCATGCAATGAAACATGAACCATGTAAGCTTTAGAAGAAATAGTGCAAATATTTAAACCATTTGAACCAGAGCATTAAAATAATGAATTCCGTCACAATCATATTTAAACATCAGAAGACAAAACATAAATTCACATTACATAGAAAGGACAAATGTCACTGAAGAGAACAGACTGAATACACCATCCCAAGAATCTCTATATCATTGATCATAATATTCTAGTCATTTTGGCACTTGTAAAAAATTAAGTAATTTAATAAACACACAGCAAAAAGACCTCTTTGTTTCAGAATCCAACCTTTGGTCCTCCTTTTACATTTAATTTACAGAAACACTACATAGATTTCAGATCCACGATTTGTGGAAAGTATTAATTACAATAATCATCAAGATCCAAAAGAAATGGATCTGAAAACCTCTTTACCCATGTTTAGATTGTTGTTTGAAATAATCAAGGAGGAGATAATATCTGATCCCCAAGTCGAATTGATGAGGTGGCCTTCAGTTGTTGACTTGGCATTTTTATAGGAAACTGAATTTTAAAAAATCTGAAAAAATAGGCCTCAAATATCCATTTGAATCTCTTAATATATGGTAGTTGTTAGAAAACTAAGAGAGGTTTTTGTAAATGAGTATGTTACCAATGTACAAATATCATGAGACATAAGTCTTTCATCATCAATCACATTAGGCCACCTAGGGCCAATCATACTAGATCATCATAAGATAGCAACAGACATACCTCTCAAGGAGGTATTCATAAGCCCTCCTATCCTTGTCATAAGAATTACTGTTAACATTGTCATAAGCATCACAATCATATACACTGTCACAGATGTCATAGAGGCACTATTACAACTTTCTCAAGAGGCAATGTCACAACAATCATAGAGGCACTATCACACATCATTGTCATGCGTACCAATAGCACTGCCCAAACATCTCTATCATCATCGTCATATGTGCAAATAGCACAACTCAAACATCATTGTCATATGTGCAAATATTACTGTCATGCATCTCCATCCAAAACATCACAGCCACTGGTACTAAAGATTTTCCAAACATCATCATCATACATTACAAGAATATTTGTCATACTTCATTGTCCTTCATCACAAGAATCACAACCATACAAGAACAAATACCTCTGCCATTCATGATTGTTAAATGCACAAGTCTTTAGGACACAATATAGTAATATACTACTCACATAACTATAGCAAGTCAGCCCTAGTTTACAGTGTTAGGGCACACCAAACAACCTCATAAAATGCCTTCAAATTCACAATACATAGCAAACCCCATCACCTATCTTGAAAGGACAACATACCTTTGATTTAGGGTGAGATCATTTGCCTCAATACCTAGTCCTGTGCATGCTTCAAGTCTGAGATTTTCGGCCCCTGGTTAAGGCTTACTGTGACACTTACATCAGCCCTAAATTAGGGCTCTTTCTCCCTCAAAACATTACGGTCTCCTTAGAGGAGAACTCGACTCAACTCCAGCTACTTATTAGGCCTAACGACCCTCCCAAAAACAAAGGATATTGTTGCTTCATAGTTAGGATTTCCAGAGTTGCATGAAACACAGAAATGACCTCTCAAACAGACTTGAAATACCCTCAATGGATCCTAAGGAGGCTTGGCTGTTGCAGCCTATTATTTATGTCGTTCAGCCCTTCTTCTTGTACTTAATTAGGGCTTGATCCCATTCACACAAATTTGAAGTAGAACGGGTCCAAAACAGAGATTAGAGGTAGCTCGCATATGTATAAATATGTTGCATGGACAACAAATAGTAGGTTACAGAAGATAGGTGAAATAAACTACAGGATATAGGTGAAATAGATCGTAGAAGATAGCCACACAAGGACTAATCCAAAATGGATTCAGCATAGCCTTCCGATCAAAAGTCTTCGAATATAGGTGAAAGTGGAATCATGTTGAAGTGCTCGCTAATACGAAGCCAATGGTGCAAACAGTGTGTAAATCCGAGTTCGGATGAAGAAATTAGAGCCAATTAAAGATTAGGTCAAAAAGTCAATGCCTCTGTCAGCAGGACATGTGGCAACCCGAGAAAGAGTCACAAGTTCTTGATGATGTCAGCACAGAAGATGATGTGGCAGTCTGTGATTGGTTCATACCACAGGCGATGGGATCAACGAACAAGGGCAGAGATTGACGCATATCGCGTCGAAACATGCAAGCAGGTTATCCTGGAAAACGAACGCGATGAGATTATGCAAAACAAGTTAAACTCCTTTGAGTTCCGGCAGAGAAGCGGTAAGTGGTTTATCGTGTGCCTTCAAGGCAGGAAATGGTTTTCCAAAAATCTATGTGATTCCACTCAACAGTCGACACGTAGCATCCTAAAACCGCTTTCTCGCGTGCCTTCAGAAAATTAGTAGACGTGCTAGTTAGAGCGCGAGATTGCATGATCGCTGTCGGATCCCTCAGGACAGATCAACCGTGCAGATTATCTGGAGTAGTTGATGAGCGGGACGCGATAGCCATCAGATTGTTTGTTTTCGAGATCAGCGCCGAGAAAAGGCCGAACGGTCGGGGTCCACCTTGCGCTTGCCGGTCCTTTGGTTTATAGTTTGTTTCTATTATAAACATATTATTCTGCATTTATTGCAGTTTGTAACTATACGTGGTATATAAATACCATAACACAGAAAATTTGACAAGAGGACTGTGTTGTGAACCGTTCCAGGGGGTCTGGAGGTCAGAGTGACCAAGTACAGTCGAGTGTATACTCGTTTCGACTCAAAGATTCGAGCTAAACAACAGCGGTGAGATCCATTTTTATAGTTGAGACTCTGACACCTGTAACAACTATTTGAAGACATAATAAAGAGGTCAGCACTGGAAGCTAAAGGACCAAGAGACGTAGCCAGGAAGTAGCCAAGAAATCTGGTGAACTCCTTTATCAATTTTGGTTGTGTTGATGTGTTTGAATGTGTTTTATAATTGTTTAAGTGTTTATGTTATTTGCAACCTTATCGATCCATTACACTAAGTATCATAGGCAACTTCACATATAGTCTGTAATACCTTTTTTTTCAATATCGGATCAAGGGGTATCAGAGCTTCAGGTTTTTGTAAGGTTTGACAAGTTTGTGTGGAGATTGGAAGGGTCTTTTCACGAAGAAGGATCGCAGATGAAACTCCACTTTGGTCAGAATCCCAGTTCTTGGATAGTTTCATGACGATACGTGCCATGGTGAGTTTCAAAAGGATAAAGGTGAAGGCACTTCATCACCTAAACCAGACAAAGGAACAGAGGAACCTTTTCTTTTTGCCCCTCCAGATAAAGAGGATAAAGAAGATAAAGGAAAAGGAAGAATGCTTCCTCCACCATCTCCTCCATCATCACCATCATCGTCATCATGATTGTCTTCTTCTCATAAAACTAGTTCTTCTAAGAAGAAGAAAATGAAAGCCTCTTTGATCAAATTAGATGTAAAATTTGATTTGCCAATTTATGATGGGGAACTTAAAGCTGAAAAGCTTGATAATTAGATAAGGCGAATTGATGTATATTGCAGGGTGCAAAAAGTTGATTCAGAAAGGAAGAAGATCCTGCTGGCTAGCCTTCAACTTGGAGGAACCGCACTTGTATGGGGGGAAGGCAAGACACAAGCAAATCTCCAAAAGCATGGTAAAATCATTTCAACTTGGAATGAATTTGTTTCTTCCATTAAAAAGCAATTTTATCCTTTGGCTTATATGCAGCAAGCAATGATGAGTTGGCAAACACCGTCAATTGAAGGGTCAAAGTGTTTGCAGTTATACTCAGGAATTTCGTAAGAGAGCTTTAACATTAGGCATATCATTGGACTCACCAGAGACATTAAAATATATAGGTGGTCTTCATAGCTATTTGAAGCATACTATAATTATGTTTAATCCTGCTAGCCTAGATGATATATCAGTTCAAGCAACTCATCTAGAGGCTAGAGGTAAAAATGTAACCCCAGATGTTGGGAAATCATCCGAATCTATTAAGAACAAGGATAAAGGCAAGAAGAAACTGAAATGGAAGGAGAGGAAAACAAACACGGTGAAGAAAGATAAACCTTCATGCACTCATTGTAGGAAGGAAGGACACGATGAGGCACACTGCTAGTCTTTGCATCCAGAATTGAAGCCTAAGAAGTTCAGGACTAAAGAGCGAAAGAATGTTGTTGCTATTCAAAAGGACTTGGGATAAGACTCAGGTGACGAAACAACGATTACAGCTACAAGTATAAAAGGTAAAGATTCTGAAGCATCTACAAGTAATTCTTCGCATTTTGTTGATAATGAAAGTTATGAGAGGAAAAGAAATGAGCTATTTCATATTAGAGTCATTTCCAAGCACACTAAAATTGACACTTTATTTGATAATGGGTCACAAGTTAATTTGATTTCTAAAACAATTGTAGAGAAGTTGGGTCTAGAAACAAAACCTCATAAAAAGCCATATCCATTGGGTTGGGTGTGTGATAAAACAAAGCTACAAGTTACGAAACAATGTAAACTTCGTTTTGCTATTGGGTCAACATTTGTAGATGAGGTTGAGTTAGACATAGTCCCATTGGACATATGTGGAATTGTATTAAGAAGTCCATACTTGTACGATAGAAAAGCTATCTTCTATGGAGTTGAAAATAAGTATCAACTCACTAAGGATGGAATCGAATATATTGTAAGGGCTCATAAACTCAAAGATAACTTCGCTCTCATAAATTCAGGACAGACGAAAAGAATTGTAAATTCAAGTAAGCAATTTTTACTAATGATTGTAAAAGCAAAGGATCTTGATAAATCTGGTGCATTCCAAGGCTATAATCCTAAACAGAAAGCAGATCTAGTTAAAGTTGTTTCCGATTATGATATTTTGTTTCAAGAGCCTAAAGAGCTTCCACCCAAGCGAGAGATAGCACATGAAATTTATTTGCAGCAAGATGCTCCACTACCTAACATTGGAATGTACAGGTTATCAGCTCTGGAGAATGCAAAGATAAAGAAGCGGGTACAGGAGTTGCTCAATAAAGGGTTTATTAGACCAAGCACATCACTGTGCGGATCACCTATCGTGTTGGTGCGAAAAAAAGACGGTTCGTGGAGAATGTGCATTGATTTTAGAGCACTAAATAAAATCACAATAAAGAATCGTTATCCTCTTCCTCGTATTGATGATTTATTATATCAGTTAAAATATGTAGTTTACTTCTCTAAATTAGACTTGCAAAGTGGCTACCATTAGATCAGAGTTGCAAAACAAGATGTATGGAAAATTGCTTTCAAGACAAAGCAAGGACTTTATGAATGGTTAGTTATGCCTTTTGGCTTAACTAACGTTCCTGCTACATTTATGCGAGTCATGAATGATGTATTTAGACCATTTATTGATGATTTTGTAATAGTCTATTTAGATGATATTCTTGTTTTTAGTAGGACATGGGATGAACATGTAAAGCATGTAAAGCAGATTTTAGATGTTTTAA
>APFE031378569.1:182013-193832 GCA_000404065.3 Pinus taeda
ATATAAGAAGGGCATACATAATAAGGTTGCAGACATGTTATCAAGACCAATTATAAATGCATCCACAATACTTAAGCATAATTCAGTCATTCATGAAAGTTACATTGAACAATATGCTCAAGATACAGATTTTAAGGATGTATATGCAACTTTAAGTCATGGCAAGCAGGTAGAAGAATTGGATTATTATATAAAGGGCAAACTCTTATATCATTTGGGAAAGTTATGCATTCCACAAACTAAAAGAGTTAACATAATTCGAGAAGCACATACTTCTCTCATATCATGTCATTTTGGTGTAAGTAAAACAGTTGCACAATTACAAAGGTTTTGTTATTGGCCACAAATAAATGAGACGGTTTCTAGATATATCGAAGGATGTACTATGTGTGCTACAAGCAAGCCAAGTAATAGAAAATTAGGCTTGTATACTCCACTTCCAATTCCTTCTCGTCCTTGGGAAAGTGTTTCCATAGATTTTGTTGGGGGATTGCCAAAGTCTAGAAAGGGTCATGATTATTTGTATGTAGTTATGGATAGGTTCAGTAAGGTGTATTTTGATACCATGTAATAAACAGGGCACCGCTGAATAAACTGCAAAGTTGTTATTTCAAAAATGCATGGGTTCATTTTGGGTTACCCACTTCTATTGTATCTGATCGAGATTCTCGATTTGTTGGGAAATTTTGGTCAAGTCTATGGGAGTTAATGGACACAAGGTTAAAGAAGAGCACAACATTTCATCCACAAACAGATGCTCAGACAAAAGTGGTCAACAAGACAGTGATAAAGTTGCTTCGAGGATATTGCAGCGAGCATCCCAAACTTTGGGATGAGCATTTGTGTTATCTGCAGCATGCTTACAACCATACAAAATATTCTTCTACTCATAGATCTCCTTTTAAGACTTGTTTTGGTTTTATACCAAAGTCTCCCTTGGATTTTGTCTTTGGTAACGACATAGTAGTTGATGGACACAGTGATGTGGACAAAGCAACCAAGCTCATTGAACAAATCCAGGAAATTCACCAGGCAGTACAAGAACAACTAGAAAGAAGCCAAGCAAAGTATAAGGCATGACATGACAAGCATCGAGTTGAGCATAGTTTTCAAGTTGGTGATCAAGTCTGGTTGTACATCAGCAAGGAAAGATTGCAAGGGGAAGGTAAAAAGTTGAAACCAATTAGATATGGTCCTTTCAAAATACTTGATAAAATTGGTGAAAATTCTTTTCGCCTAGATCTATCAGCTTATATGCAAATCTATTTAGTCGTAAATGTCGAAAACTTGAGGTTGTATGAACCTTCATTGATTGAAGATCCCGAAGAGCAAGGTCAGCTACCTTCCATTGACGATTTGTTGCCCGAGTATCTCAATGAGTTACAGGAGGACATAGTTCTTAACAGGAGGATAAGAACTTCGCGACTGGGGAGTGTAGAGTATCATCGAGTTGGACTCAAAGGTAAAAATCCAAGTACGATGGATAGAGATTGGAAAAGTGAAGGAACTTTATCCTCACTTACTCGATAGTTAAAACCAACTTTTGTTGGACCAAAAGCTTCCAGTGGGGAGGAGTGATCCAAAATGGATTCAGCATAGCCTTCCAATCAAAATTCTTCAAATACAGGTGTAAGTGGAATCATGTTGAAGTGCTCGGTAATACAAAGCCAACTGTGCAAACAGTGTGTAAATCCAAGTTTGGATCAAAAAATTACAGCCAATTAAAGATTAGGTCAAAAAGTCAATGCCTGCGTCAGCAGAACATGTGGCAACCCGAGAAATTGTCACAAGTTCTTGATGATGTCAACGCAGAAGATGATGTGGCAGTCTGTGATTGGTTCATACCACAGGCGATGGGATCAACGAACAAGGGCGGAGATCGACGCATATCACGTCGAAACATGCAAGCAGGTTACTTGGAAAACAGACGCGATGAGATTATGCAAAAGAAGTTAAACTCCTTTGAGTTCCAGCAGAGAAGCAGTAAGTGGTTTATCGCGTGCCTTCAAGGTAGGAAATGGTTTTCCAAAAATCTGCACGATTCCACTCATCAGTGGACATGTAGCATCTTGAAATCGCTTCCTCGCGTGCCTTCGGAGAATTAGCAGACGTGCTAGTTGGAGCGCGAGATCTCGCGACAGCCGTCAGATCCCTCAGGACAGATCAATGGTGCAGATTGTCTGGAGTACTTGATGGGCGGGACGCGATAGCAGTCAGATTGTTTGTTCTTGAGATCAGCGTTGGGAAAAGGTCGGATGGTCAGAGTCCACCCCGTGGTCGTCAGTCCTTTGGTTTATAGTCTGTTTCTATTATAAATGTATTATTCCGCGTTTATTGTAGTTCGTGACTATACATGGTATATAAATACCATAACACATAAAAGTTGACAGGAGGAGTGCGTTGTGAACCATTCCAAGGGGTCTAGAGGTCAAAGGGACCAAGTACAGTCGAGTGTATACTCATTTCGACTCAAAGATTTGAGCTGAACATAGTGGTGAGATCTATTTTCATGGTTGAGACTTTGTTTTTGAGCTCACACCTATAACAACTATTTGAATACATAATAAAGAGGTCAACATTGGAAGCTAAAGGACCAAGAGACGTAGCCAAGAAGTTTGGTGAACTCCTTTATCAATTTTGGTTGTGTTGATGTGTTTGATTGTGTTTTATAATTGTTTAGGTGTTTATGTTATTTGCAACCTTATCGATCCATTGCACTAAGTAACATAGGCAGCTTCACATATAGTCTGTAATACCTTTTTTTTTCAATATCGGATCAAGGCCGTAGAGATGCCTCAATTATGCTACAGATAGATGCCATAGAAAAGTCCAAAAAATGAATGTGGAATGGAGGAGGATAAGCACCAATTTATAGTTGTTTCTTCACATGAAGGGACCTGCCCTTTAGGTAAAGCCAACTTGAAACATTGTGACGTTGACTTGTAACTTCAGAGAGAGAAACACAAATTCAAATTTGCTAATAATAATATTTAAATATATTTTCCTTAATGATTGCTTGCCCAAATTTGTGCCACATTAAATCATAAAAAGAGGAGTGCCAAACACATTAATAATAATATCTTCCTTTAACCGATTTGAAATTCTTCCTTAGGGAAAGATGAGTTTCTTTTGGGGTAGTTGGGTTTCTCATGGGAAATTCATCCCGTCGCTACCCCAAATTTCAACACTCCCTCTCAGCTAGGGAGGAATTTTTGTCTGCACCATAAGTCTCATCTTGGATGTACATGTCTCAATATAACAGAAGCTCATCTCAACTCATCTTATCTAAACAATGATGTCCCGATCTAAAGAAGAAAAATCATCATAAGGGAGGTCAATTTACCACTAGGGTAAAGATCCTCCAAACCCTATATCCAATGGCAATAGAGGAGATCAATTTACCACTCCTTGGTAAAGATCCTCCAAACCCTATATCCAATGACAATAGGGGAGATCAATTTACCACTCCTTGGTAAAGATCCTCCATATGCTCTACCATATCCAACATGATCCTCAGTGATCAAGCGGTTGAACAGCATCCATCTCGAACTTAGGGAGATCATTTTACCAGATGCGTCCACCATAAGTAAAGATCCTCCATACCCAAGTCTCCTCACTCATTGGTCAAATGAGTGGCAATCCCAACAAGCCAGACTTGTGGGTAGGATGCATATTGTGGTATACTAATTCAAGTCCCAGACTTGACAGTAGGGGGAGATACACACTTACAGAAGTGGTAAGGATCAAACACATCCCTACATCGACAATAGGGGAGATACACACTTACCATTCCTAGTAAGAATTTGACACATCCTATTGTCCATGGCTCACAAGGATCACCCTCATCCCTAGGAGCTTCTAGAGCTCAATGTTCGTGATCAACCAAGATCCCTTTCCGGAAGGGATACTTTTCCCACAACTCCACTCTACTCTTTGAAGACCAAGAACTTCCCTTTTGGCAAAGGCTTGGTGATAATGTCAACAACCAACCCATCTGTTGAAGCCTCACTACTTCAATTCCACAACAAATCACAATCAGAGCCTCACTACTCCCTCTGAGTTGGAGCCTCATTGCTCCCTTTGTGTTTGAGCCTCAATGCTCCAATAAAAGCCACACTTCTCACAATATGATCAGCCATTGTTGGATTGAGTGCAATGGAAGTTTGCTACCTACTTATCCAGGAAATCAAAGCAAGACCCACACTAAAGCAACAACTCAATGTGTTCTTCCTGATCACAAAACTCTTGGTTTACTTGGCATCGGCACATCCCTTTAGTCACAACGTAGTCTCAATCCATGATTGAGAGTCTCATGTACATATCTCAATACTAGCTTTGCAGCATCCAAATGTACATGTCCAAGCTCAATCAGGCTCAAGGTACACACTGCAAAGGAAAGATCCATCTAGCTGCCTGCTCATCATGGGGATCCATCAAATCTGAATCTAAAGAGAAGTCTCTCAACTGCTTCAATATAATCCATCATGCCAAGTTTCTGACAGCATGCTTCCCTTGACAAGGAAGACCTCATCATCTCTCTACTATACTTTTGATCCCAAGAAGTGGATCACCTAGGGTTGAGATGATCTAATCCTGTTAGGAAAATAATTTATTAGCATATAAAACCAAATATCAAAGACATACCTTCAACCTTGAAGAGAGGTTGGTGTCTGCATCAAATGTCCATCAATCCAAGTTACCAAGCCTTGAGGACTTTCTTTGATCGGCAATCATGAGTCTCCTACTCATGTACCTCAAAGCCCTGAGGTAGCCCCAGGTATGATTCTTCCTTAAGTACATCATGGAGGAAGCCAACTTCGCATAAATTTAATAACAAGTGTTAAAATCTCATCACAGACCTTTCCCTCGGAGAGCATATTCATGGAAGGATTTGACATTGCAACATCTTTGTCATCCAAAATGGATCTTGCATGAAGGGCATATTGCTCCCAACATCTCAACTCAATGTTGCATTTAATTTGACAAACTACTCCCTCTGAATATGAAGCCTCTTCAATCATAGACATCAACCTAGGAGACAGGGATCCTTCCTTCAAGGTCGCCACTCTAATCATGGGATGGCTCTGCATCCTCCCCAATCTCGATATTGAGGACTAGGTCCTTACACCCATCTGATGTGCTTGTTGACCCCGGAACAAGAGCAAGAGCAATAATAGCAAAGTAAATGAACATAATGAAAGTGCACCTGATGATGAGGCATGATTGCCTTTCTTCTTTAGATATGACAATGGCTCCTTCATTCTCTTGCACCATCTCCCTCTTGGAGCTAACTCTTCTTGCATTACTCCTCATCTTGATGGCACTCAAGATGGATCTACTTTCCTTGATCACATTCTCATTTAGGAAGTCAAGGAAAGAAGCATTTGGTTAGCCAATAACTCATGCAGGAAGAATGAACAAAACAATAAGAACAATGTCACAAAGAAATAACATAAGTCTTGAAAGTACTTATCTTTAATGAGGATAGCAAGAAGTTATTAGCTCCCTCTTGATCCTACCTCTTTCTTAGCCATGAGGCACCATTGTCCATCAACCATATGTCGATGTTATCTGCAAAAGAAGAAATGCTACAAGATGTATCCTTAATCTCCTAGATTGGCAGCCAATCCCAATTATCAATGTTCAAGAAGACCATTGGATTTGCATCACATCATCTCCTATAGGGAGATAGGCCCTTCTAGGGTTACTTTGAATAGCTCACAGATCATATCATATCTTGAAATTCTAAATCAAAGTAGGGTTCCAATGCTATAGAACCCAGGCCCAAGGCTACTCCTAGAGTTTCTCCCAAAACCAAATCTTTATTTGTAAGAACAAAGGCTCCCTAGGGTTTCCTTCAAACCCTAGCATTATTTTAAGTCTCCAACATCTTCATCCCTTTCATTTTGCTTGATCAAGAAGTCCATCATAGGTGTCTACATGGGGGTGATCTCAATGACTTTTATTCAACCCAGCTCTATTCCCATGTTAATTTTTAGGGCTAGATTGTTCTCTATTATAAATAATTGCATTTTTTAAGTTTTTCAACAATTTACATATTACATTCACCCCATAACATCATATCATCATTAGCAATTATGTAGAGAGAACAATAACATCAACAACGCAACAAAACAGGAAGGAACAATAAAAGAAAAACATACACAATAGTGACACCAGAACTTAGGTCAGAGACCAAGGCAAAACCCCATAAGGGGGAAAACCCAACAAATTCATCTTCTTAGATATTTGTCAAATGTTCAGCTGAGATACAATGTACAAATATCATGAGACATAAGTCTTTCATCTTCAATCACATCAGGCCACCTAGGGCCAATCATACTAGATCCTCATAAGATAGCAGCGAACATACCTCTTAAGGAGGTATTCACAAGCCTTCCTATCCTTATGATAAGAATTACTGTCAGCACTGTCACAAATCATTGTCATGGAGGCATTGTTACACATCATTGTCACAAATCATTATCATAGAGGCCATGTTACACATCATTGTTATGGAGGCACTGTCACACATCATTATCATAGAGGCACTGTCACACATCATTGTCATAGAGTTGCTATCACACATCACTGACATATGTGCCAATAACACTGCCCAAACATCTTTATCATCATAGTCATATGTGCAAATAGCACAACTCAACATCATTGTCATATGTGCAAATACTATTCTCATGCATCTTCGTCCAAAACATCACAGTCACTAGTACTGAAGATTTTCCAAACATCATGGTCATCCATTACAAGAATCTTTGTCATACTTCATTGTCCTTCATCACAAAAATCACAGTGATACAAGAACAAATACCTCTGCCTTATATCAAAAGCACAAGTACCTCTGCCATTCATGATTGTCAAAAGCACAAGTCTTTAGGACACAATATACTACTCACATAACTATAACAAGTCAGTCCTAGTTCACAGTGTTAGGGCACACCAAACAGCCTCATAAAAGGCCTTCAAATTCACATTACATAGCAGACGTTGTCACCTATCTTGAAAGGACAACATACCTTTAATTTAGGGTGAGATCATTTGCCTCAATACCTAGTCTTGTGTTTGCTTCAGGTCTGAGATTTTCGGCCCCTGGTTAGGGCTTACTGTGACACCTAAGTCAACCCTAGATTAGGGCTCTTTCTCCCTCAAAACACTACACTCTCCTTGGAGAAGAACTCGGCTTAGCTCCAGCTACTTATTAGGCCTAACAACCCTCCCAAAAACAGAGACTATTGTTGTTCCATAGTTACGGTTTCCTCAGTTGCATGAAACATAGAAATAACCTCTCAAACAGACCTGAAATACCCTCATTGGATCCTAAGGAGGCTCAACTCCTTTGCAAGAAATTATTTATGCCTTTCAGCCCTTCTTTCTGTACTTAATTAGGGTTTGATCCCATTCACACAAATTTGAAGTAGAAAGACTCCAAAACAGAGATTATATGCAACTCACATACATAGAAATAGGTCGCATGGATGACAAAAAGTAGGCCGCACAGATTAGGGTAAATAGGCCGCAGAAGATAGGTAAAATACACTGCAGAAGATAGTCACATAAGGCCACAGAGATGCCATAGAGCAATCTGAAAAATGAATTTGAAATGGAGGATAAGCACCAATGTATAGTTGTTTCTTCACATGAAGGGACATGCCCTTTGGGGCAAACCGACTTGTAACTTTGGAGGGAAAACACAAATTCAAATTTACTAATTATAATTTTTTTTTATATTTTCCTTAATGGTTGCTTGCCCAAATTTGTGCCACATTAAATAATAAAAAGAGGAGTGCCATACATATTAATAATAATATCTTCCTTTAACCAATTTGAAATTCTTCCTTGGGGCAAGATGGGCTTCTTTTGGGGTAGTAGGGTTTCTCATGGGAAATTCATCCCATAGTTGCCCCAAATTTCAACATATATGTGGCCCCATAGGTCACGAAGTCAAACCCCGTTGGTTCCACCGAAACCTAAAAAGGAATTTTGTTTGTTTTTGACCCAATGACTAGCAGTAGCAATTACCCATTGAACTTTCTTGGCTTTTTAGAGGTTTCCATTTGGCAACCTCTGATTGGCCCAGGTCAATAGTGCAACATAACCTGCTAGCACAATGCCATGCAGCCTGCCAGTTGCCACGTGCCCGCTTGCCACATGTCATCTAGACACGATGCCACATCATCACCTACCATGTCAACGTAATCCCACGTGTCCACTGCTCAGCATGCCACCTCATTGTATGGTCTGCCATGTGTTACCCTTTGACTACTCAACTTGTCGGTCGTACTACCATGTCAACATGCCATGTGGCGCCTCATGGTTGTTGAGAACTCAATAGGACAATGTATATGTTAATTCACTTAACTTGATAACTGTTTGTGTTACCTTTTTGCTTACTAGCTTTGATCTTTATTATTCCAAAGTGCAATACATCAAACAACTACCAAAACAATAAGAACAGTGACACAATATATAGGCTGCAATCCAGGGCCAAAACCCCACCTCTTGAGGGGAAAACCTAAAAATCCCTTCTTATCTTTCAAATTTTTCAATTGACAAATACCATGACCTAGACTCAAACAAATATCCTCCAAGATCAAGTCTTCCTCAGCCTCTGGCTGCAATATCTTCAACTTCCCAATAAATCTGAACTTCTACTGCCCAGCAACCACTGCTTCTTCTCTACGAGACTTTGATCTCCCTCTAACTGTGCTTCCCTTGACTTTGCTTACCTTTATTCAAGTCCTAGGGCTAGTAGGAAACCCTAAGGGACCTTCACTTGCCTTCTTGCTCCCAAAATCGAACCTTAGACTTCCTAGTGTAGAAACCCTAACTTCATACTTCCAGAAGAATCTGTTGCTCAGACTTTCCACTGCCTCAGAAGATTCAGCTGCCCAGATTTCGTACTACCCCAGAAGATTCTGCTGCCCAAAAGAAACTATTGCCCATATTTTGTACTGCCCAGATTTCATACTGGCCCAAAAGATTCTATTGCCCAGAATTCGTATGAGAGATGAGTGAAAATGAATGACCCGGATGGAAGACGAGTTCTTCTTATATATAAGCTTCCTTCAAGGGTGGACGTGGCTCTTAGCGTAGGCCAACTTGATCTTGGAGGTAACTTTTTACATTTTCAAGACAAAATAAATTTTCTTTTACAATTTACAATGTTCCCATAGCATCTTTCATATATGACAATGACTCCTATACCTACGACAAACCCTAGAAGCACTCAATGGGTGCTTAACCTATAAAATAAATTCCTTGGGCAAGAAACCCAAGCTCAATAATAACAATAATAATTTATTTTTCACGTTATATATACAAGAGTACATCTCATAATTATGAACACCAAACCTAGTTACACATTCTTCAACAGTGGTGTTGCCACACGCCAACCCTTGTCCAACATTTTATTGTTTCACGAAAACTTCAAAATGCGATAACTTTTTCATACGAAGTCCATTTTCGCCCATTCAAGTTGCATTAGAAAAGTCTCGTCGAGCTCTTTGACATGGCGTTGCTTTCATCAAGTTTTGAGCACTTTGAATTTTGAGGCATTTTTGGCTTATTAGATCCCCCTAGATCATTCCTCCCCACTGAGAGGCTTTTGGACCTCCAAAAGGTTTTTACTCAAACACCAAATGAGGGCACTGCCTCCCCACTTGCCCAATATTTGTCCAACCTATTACGTGCACCTAGCTCAACACAGTAAATTGTCTAACAATTATGATAACTTAAACCATATTTTTAATCATTCCCATTTTCCCACATCCATCTACATTCATTACTCCAACCACTATCCATGCACAACACATTAGTTGTGATAATAAATACAAAAATGTTAATGAAAATGAGTTGACAACATTTTGTAACCTCTTAACAGGTTCACACAACAAATTCTCATATTGCAGTGTCGATTTTTGCGAAAACACATTATAGTTAAATACAACTATTTCATTCCCATGCCTCAAATCTCATGTTGTATCTACCTTTGTAGACATGAGCAAAAAAGTTTTGCTCACATTCACTTTCATGTGATGAGCTCAGATAATGTACTCAATTTCGTCCTTGAAAAGGTGTTACTTGTTTTCCTTTCTGAAGAATATAGCCTTCCTATCAAATAAGGACTTCCAAGAACAATTCCACAAATATCCAACAGAACCGGATCTAGTTCAACCTCATCAACAAATTTGGATGTGATAGCAAACCTACATTTTTCAGTTACTTGTTGTTGGGTTTAAAATGCGGATGCAAATTAGAGTTTCATTCGTTGTCAACCCGGGTAAGCAAACTTCGAGGATCATCTTATATATATGGACTTACAGACAAACTAAACTAAGCTAGGTGAAGAAATATTAAAGCTCTCTTACAAGAGACTATTCGTTTATATCTCAAGCATATAAATCAGAAACTTAAACTAATGAAATCAAGCATTAAATAGAAAATCAGATTCATTAAACATTAATACTTTCTTACGAAAGGTCATTCATTAATATTTCAAACATATGAACCTAATAATTTAATCTAATGAAATTCACAAACAAACATAAAATAAAAGCTTACCAAAACAAAAGTGTACTTGCTAGGCAATGAGGATCCTTCCAAGGATTCACAAGCACACCAAAAGAGAAGTCAAATGTAGAGGATCAAAGAAGCTCCGTTTTATTCATCATAATTTTCAAAGTACAATGGCTATAAGCTCATATGATCCAAACCAAAACTATTCTAACTTCTATCTAGATTAACATTACTAGGTTACAATGAAGGACTAGGTTCTAAGATTCTAAAAATTAAGATTACAAATGAAGGAGATAACACTCCTATTTATACAAAAGCTATGATAATAAACTCATAAATGTAGATCCACTATTCCCTCCTTTGATCCACATATTTCTCAACCAATGGTGACACATAACCCTATCCTCCATGATCTCCTCCATGAGGTCCATGATCTCCTCAATTCGAATTTGAACATAGAGTACCACATAAAGATGCCTTGGAAGCTTCCTTTGTACCTATACATGTCAAATTTCTCATTCCAATTGTTAGGTATAAGTATAAGGATATTATTTTCTAAAGTTTAACCACAAATTCACTTAAAAATACTAAGAATTAGTAATGTTATGGAAAACACAATGGTAACCCATTTAATGATGAAAGTGAAGTTGATGTGGTGACATGGTGGTGGAATAGAGGTGAGAAAATGTGTGAATGGAGTGAAAGTGGATGTATTTTAAGGTGAAAGTGGATGTATTTTAAGGATAATTCTTACGCCCAACACTCGTAGCTTAGCATTGTTACATACCCATTCAAGAGGATAAGGTTTAGGATGCATTTTTGTTTCCAATTTTAGCTTCTTCACAACTACTTTAGATATCAGATTGGCTTGAGAACAAGTATCAAACAAGTTATCAACTTTTGTAAGTTTAGTTACAACCCTTATATGGAAAAGTTCATTTCTCTTTCTTTCAGAGTTAGGAGGCAAAATAGAAGAACTAGGACCATCATGAGAAGATGAACCTTTTAGGCCCACAGCCATGATTTATGTCTCATCTGTTGGCATTATGATTCAAGTGTTGTCCTTGATGGCAACTCACTCTGATGTATGATACAGGTGATGGAAACTCACTCAGAGGACAGATCATAGTGCAGCAGGTGAAGAGAGAGATATACGCAGGTTGACCATGATGAAAGTGCATATATATGCGGGTAATCAGAGCAAAAGGCGCGTATACGTACACACGCAGGTTCACAGAAGGAAAGGCGCGTACATGTCGGAAAACTAAGTTTTGGTCCGTGGTATT
>APFE031378574.1:0-13082 GCA_000404065.3 Pinus taeda
CACTAAATTTGGTGGAAGTTCTAGATTTTGTGGCTCCTCCAAAATCTATGCCAACTTAATACATCATTAACGGGGATTTAATTAGCAGTTAACCATAGTTATGGCACTAAAAGCCCTTAGCGTTGGCCCTCGGTCACATATTTGAGGTAGCATGGAGAGGGGGCTAGCTCCCCCCTCTCCCTGTTGGTCAACATGATGGCTTAAGTAATGTTTTTGCGGCCCTCCATACAACGAATGCAACTGTAGATTAAGGGTTTGTCTTTGGAGTGGGGTGGGGGAAGTTGTGGGTTCCAATCCCCCTCCCTCTACTCCTCTATAATTTTGCCAATTTAAAAATTGAATGTGCCATTTGAAATATTTTGATGTCGTTGAATTAGTTCAGACTTTGGGTTAATTAGTATTTAATTAATATTTAAAATATATAATATATATTAATGATATTATAACATATAATTTAAAAATATATATAATATAACATAAACATTATATATAATAATATTTAATTAAATTAAAAAAAATTCCATCTGAGAGACCAATTAGGCAATTTCCCTTGCACACAACCACACTCACGAATCTGAAGATGACACTTGTCACAGTGTCACTAGTTGAAACTGGAGAATATTCTCTGCATGCTGACTCGACATCCAGCCAACCCTAGTAAAACTTTGACTTTGACTTTTTTTACCAAACTTTCGGTGGCTCTAACTTTTGCATACGATGTCAGTATTTTAAACCGTTCATGCCATTGGAATCCTAGTGACGAACTCTACCCAGTCATTTAGACCTCAATTAATTTTGAGTACTTCCATTTTTTTAGCTAAAATACTGATTTGTGATGAGTGGTCAAAGGTATGTGTTTGATTTTAGTTTTATATGTTGATGATCTAGTCTTGATAGGTAGTGAGCCTTTGATGATCGAGTGTAAGAGGGAGCTAGCCTCTGGGTTTGATATGAAGGATACTGACATGATGTATTACTTTATGGGATTATAAGTTTAGTAGAGACTCGAAGAAATCTTCATTTCTCAAGGAAAATATATAGTAAAGTTATTGGTGAGATTTGGAATGACTAGATGCAAGTCCTTAGCTACCCCAATGGAAAATAATTTCAACAAGTTATGTGGATATGTTACTGGACCCGACTTGGCTAACCCTTCTAAGTATCATCCTAATTGGAGCATTGATGTTCCTTGTGAACACTTGTCTAGATATATGCTTTCTAATGAACATTTTGAGTCAATTCATGATCAAGCCCATTCATGCACATTGGGTTGCTGCCAAACACATTCTAAGTTACTTGCATGGGACAATCAATCTTAGTTTGAGATAGACTTCTAAATATGTGAGACTACATGGATACACCGATGCTGACTGGGCTAGAAACGTTATTGACGGGAAAAACATATTTGGGTGATACTTTAGCTTGGGATCTACAATGGTATCTTGGATGAGCAAGAAATAGAAGTTTGCATCTTTAAGCACAACCAAGGTAGAGTGCATTGTTGCTAGCATAACTAGCTATGAGGAAGTTCTCTTAAGGAAGCTCTTTGGAGATCTATTTGAGTAGGTTCTCAATATAACAATGATATATTATGACAACAAGAGTGGGATCCCATTGGAAAATAATCTCGTATCTAGATGGAACAGAGATATCTTCATGTATTAAGACAATGTTGTTGTATGAGACAAGATTAGGCTTGTGGTTGATGCCTCCGTGAGAGCGAGAATGGATGAATATTGTATCCTTTTATGACATATATTTTTTCTAACATAATATTTATTTTGATGTCTTGTATGAACAAGAAAACTTGGGATTGATGCTCAAAATTACTGCATAAAGCAATGTGAATAAGCCCTTTAGTGAATTGTTTGTATTGGTACCGAATATGAGCACTTTGATATGTTTATGAGAGAAACATGTATTGATGGATGTGACCCAATTAGGTAAGGGTTTGGGCTAATCGAGGACACTGAGCTATGCTTTTCACGCTTGTTTGAGCTTCCAAGGTGAGGAATTGAGCCTTAGACATCTTGGGGTTGACGGACCTCTCGATTTGACAAAGTATAACCCAGTTGGCATCTGTCTTTCCCACCCATTTAGCTAATGGGTGTTGGCTTCTTGTGGTAGGCGCAATCCTTACCATTTACGGTAAGTGGCATCCCACTCAAGCTAGAGATGCAAGCATTCTACCACTCTTGAGGTTCAAGTTGAGAAGATCAACAAATAATAGGATGAGCATGATCTTTACCATTTTTGTTAAGTGTTATCCCTCCTATTATCACCATACTGTGGGATGTGCACAACCATTACCTCATAAGGTAAGTGGAATCCCTCCTATTGTCTGTTGATTCCCGAGTTATAGAATAGACTCATTCATGGTAGATTATTCTTGGGTTGTAGCTTTGGCTCCCCACTAGTAGGTGATTCCCAGAATGTAGCATCAACTCCCTGCTAACAGATGATTCGTGAGCGGTAGCATTGGCTCCTCGCTCGAATATAATTCATGGGTTGTGGAATTGGCTCCCTACTGGAAAATTATTCTCAGGTTGTAGTATTGACTCCTTGTTGGTAGATGATTCCCTCGTTGTAGCATCAACTTCCCATTGGTAGATGATTCTCGGAATGTAGCATTGGCTCCCCACTAACAAATGAGTCCTGGGTTGTAGCATTGGATCCATGCTAGAAGATGATTCTCGTGTTATAGCATCAACTCCTTATTGGCAGATGATTCTCAGGTTATAACATCATCACCCTACTCGCAGATGATTCCTAGGTCGTAGCATTGGATCCCCACTGATAGTGATTCTAGGTAGTAGCAGTGGCTCTATATGGTAGCTTCAGCTCCCATATGATGTCAAATTCTTGTTCTTTTAGATTCGAGACTGTTCAATAGATGAGAAGAGTTGAAAGTTAATTTGATATTTGAGATGGGACATATGTTGCACTCGGTAATTTCTCCTTAGTTGAGAGGGAGCATTAATTTTACATCTCAAGGACAAATTGCCTCCTTTAGACAACCTTGCTCATCAAGATAGAACCCTCCTAGCCCTTGGAAGAATTTAATTTGGTTAAGGAAAAATATATTTTTAATATGGAATCCCACATGTGCATAAAAGGAAAGGTCGACCCTAAAGAGAAATTGGACACTCTCGGAAGCCTATAAAGACAAGTCAAGTGAACCTCATTTGGACATGATCATCAAGCATATTCTTCTTCACTATTCTTTAGATTGGCTTGCACGGGTTTGAGGTTGATTTACATGATTGGTTTACACAAGTCCGAAATTGCAAGGTTCGAGCTCGAACGTGAAAAGTAGGGTTTCTGGTTCGTAGCCGTATCATTGGAACAAGGAAATTTTGGTTGCAGTCACTCGCATACAAGATTCTCCATGCAACTAGAGGATTTGAGCCTCATTGATGATCACTAGATCCATGCAGTTGTGACCCATTATTTTGATAATAGTTGACCACATTTTTTGACCATTGATCGGAGGCTGGAAAACTATGATATGAAGTATATTTTTCTATTCAGCTCATCTCTCAGATATTGTTTGGTTAGTTTTTCTAGATAATATTGTGATTGGTGAATTGGAATATTGTACTCTCTTTGCTAGAAATTTTATGACAATCTAATAAGAAGAATAACTTTGAAGGGTTTCGCCTCTTGTGGGGTTTTTCATTCAAATCATGGTGTCTCTATTTGTGCATTTTGTTTTCCCATGTTCCTTTTACTATTCTGCTGCATAGTAGATGTTACTTTTATTTCTACATAATTGCTACTGATGTTATGATGATATGGTGTGAATGTAATGTAAATGGTGAAAATTTTGTTCATGAAATTATCTAAAGTAAATAACAATACTGCACTAAGGAAAAATAGCATGAATGCTCACACTAGAAATTTGAGTAAACATGTAAGGAGATAAGTTGAAAATATAATTAAAAAGTAGTTTCCTTCTTCTCCCTCTAGAAATATTTACCCTTGGGATGTAATCAACATCTTGATTCCTATTGGTTCTTTTAAACTTGTTTTTGTTATTACATTCTTTATTTCAAAGCCCATTTTTTAACTCAAAAATATCCAAATGCTTTGTTCTATGACTTGATATTTTAGCTTTTGTATAAATCTCTACCACCAAATTTAAATTTACATACTAAACTTGACATAAGATACAAGAAGCTGTTGGCATTGTCTTAACCTACAAGTGAGGAATCAAGTAAGATTACATGTTATTCGCATAGGAATTCAATATCAAAAGAGAAATAAATTGTGCCTTCAAGAAGTAAGAAAGGGCTTTCTAGCCATAAAAAAATAAAGCATAAAGGAATTTAGTGGCATGTAAGATATGGCAATTGATATTATTCTCTTATAGTTTACTGTTCCAAAATTCAACTTTGTATGTGACATTTGAAGTAATCCATGTGGATGGGAAGCAGTTAGGAATTTTAAAATGCAATTAGGGATGAAGGCATATCTAGTCTAAGAAAGAAGTCTTGAGAAGCGTTAAAATTTTCTTAGAACTAAAATTATATTTCTTTCCTAGGATCTCATCTCGATGAAAATGATATTTATTATTTGTTCTAGCACCAAACAATCATGAAATCTTGTGAAGGATTAATCACCTGATTCAAATGATTTTGTATTTTCTTGTTTTATTTTTAAAATTGCTCATGTATTCTTCAATTTTAATGTAGTTTCTCTTTCATAATGTATGATGTTTTTGATATTATCAAATAATAGTTTCACATGGAAGTAACAGGCTTGATCTTTATTTATCATACTAAATCTTCACTTAAACTCATTCAATTTGCATTCAATTCAATCTACAATATTATGTTGGATGCTAAGTAATGCTATAAGTGAATGGTCTAGAACTTAAAGTGCTTAGGAGTCATAAAGGTAATGATGAGTGTGGTGATTAAATGAGTTGTATCTTAAGAATATTTGAATTATAATTTTGTTTTATATGTTCATATTTGATTGTTTTTTAGGAAATGTATACTTTCATGTGTTTCATGCAATACACCTGTGAAGCTTCAATCTTACTTGTTGGTACTTGAAGTGGAAGAATTTTGTTCTTTTGTATGAGTTAAAGTCTTTTTTATGTCTGATGGTACAGAATGAAGATGCCCTTTGGGGGCCAAAATGATTGTGTGTGCTCAATGTTGACATTTTTTTTGGGTTTTTTCTTTTGAATAAAAAAAGGCCCATCTATCAAATTACATTATACTAGGAGATCTACCCACTCTAGCTATTGAATTATTTTAGATTAGCCTAAAGTAGGGAAGTTTAAATAAAACCTCCATTAGGTGCCTTGGCATAGTTTGCTTGCTAGGGATAAGGTAAGGAACAACATCCATTTTGGCATCACCATCAAGAAAGGATATTCCAATTGATATTTCTTGGGAAGTGACAAATGAAAAGTTTTTGCTTGTTGATGGTGAACAAGAATCAAATGACATCCTTCATGGTTTAAAAGGAAATATTTAAGAGTTCTCATTCACCATGTGACTCCACTATTCCAAGATAAAGGCAAAAAGAAGACATATTAGGTTTAATCATAGCTCTAGAGAAAACCCAATTTATTATGATCCAAAAAAGTGATGAGAGAAGGAAATATATGATGTAAAGTGGGTTCAAGAATTATATTCTTGAATCTAAATATTTTGAATATTTACCTAAATTCAAACTCCTAAAAGATTTTCTTCAAGTCTTCGTGTGAATAAAATTGAACCATTAGTTGATTTTTCAAGTGTAGGTTTTTCATTGTCTGCCATTGGAAAGTAACCACCCTTTCTAGTCTCATTCTCTCCCATTTTCAAACCAATTTTCCTCTAAGCTACAATTTTTATTTTTTAACACATAAATGAAAGCCAAATACACCATGGGTAGTTGCAAGGTATGGGCTTCTCAAAATTCTTTGAAAGCTACATGACATGCTTGAGAATTATTTAAACATACTTCCTAAGTTTGATGAGGAAAGTGAAAAATCAACAAAATATCATATTGCTGCCTTTCAAGAGTGCATTGATAATCTAACCATTAAACTTGAATATGTATATACAAATATTTTTTTTCAAATTTTAAAAAGAGATGATAGGAAATGGTTTTCAAACTTACATATAAACTCAATAGATACTTCATTGCAAAAGAAAATTCATGGCAAAACAAAATTCATGGCAATTGAAAATATTTCATGGCAAAACAAAATCTATGACAATTGAAAATTAACCCTTAGAATATTTTAACCATATTTTAAATAGATTAAAGAAAAATCTAAATATCTATTAAACTTTTTAAATTTCTTTTTCAACCAAACACATTGCATTTGAAAATATCACACAATATTTTAAAGATAAAATGAAACTCAAGATATTCACAAATAATGAAGTTATACAGCGAAGAATTAGCCATTAAAAAACAAAAAAGCAAACGAACAAAGGGTTTGCCAGGTTTTAGGCATTGCCCATATCATCCGAGGCATAGTAGTTAAATTGTTTTAGCAAACCCTAAAGAAATTGGGTGAAACGAAAAATCTTTCCCGGGCTAAATTGTTTCAGCAAACCCTAACGAAAATGGTTGAAACGAAAATTCTTTCCCGGGCTAAATTGTTTCAGCAAACCCTAACGAAAATGGGTGAAACGAAAAATCTTTCAGAGTCAGTATTACGTTACGGAGAAATTGCATTAATCATCGGTTTCGAACTATTCAGTGTTCATAGTCAAAATAGAATTGTCCGTTTCTCCTAACCTTTTAGAAGACTGAATTGATAAATCTGTTACAATCAGCCTTGAATTGGCATCTCGAATCGACATTGAGGACATGTATGTTGCGTTTCCAGCCATCTAAATATTTCGGTCTCGTGGTACATATGCCCACATGGCATAACGCGCGCCTCCTCCCCCACTATGTATTCCTCCAGGCAAATTGAGCACATTGAATTATTATCATCATTGATATGTCGTTCAGAAATGATTACGCGGGGCAACTGCTGCACGGCGGCTCCATCCGCCTGTCCGACGGACTGAGCATCGCGTATTATTGTCATAGGTACACCTGGTTCTCTTCTTTCGTGCGAACGTAGTATTATTGTTATAGGTACAACTGGTTCTCCTGTTTGGCGACGTCGTATTACTGTAGATACAACTGTAAATTCTTCTCCTCTTTCCCAACTAAATTCTTCGCTTCTTTCGCGCGAACGTACAACTCGTTCCCAAGTAACAGCAGGTACTGCTTCTGTTCTCGCATTGTCAGTTGCAGCAGCTACGTTACTTGTGATGTAATTCAGCTGTGTAACAGTTGCAGGATTAGATGAGGAAGCAGGTAGTGGTCTCCGTCTTCTGATGCTGCTCACGTCACTAGCATCACTCGGGTGATTGGAACTAATGATCCTACCATCTACACTACTGCTACTGCTACTGTTGTTTCTCCTCCTCCTGTCATTATCCATACTCCTCCTCCTGTCACTATCCACACTCCTACTTCTACTTCTGCTCCGAGCATTTCTGCGGGACAAGGAGGAAGCGTTTGAGGTACCCCTACCGTGGCTGGTATTCCCTGCTCTACGTGTTTCTCCTCGTCCTCTTCGGCTTTCTCCTTCCATAATTTCCACTGCACCGGACTGCTATTATTCTGATATTAAAACAAGGTGCTTCAGATATTAAAACAACAGATTTAAAACAAGGTGCTTCAGATATTGAAACGAAAGTGCTTTAGATATTAAAACAACAGAGTTAAAGATAAAACGGCCTAGCTGATTTACAGAAAATCGTAAAACTACAGAGACAAGGATGAAACGCACCAGCTTAATTGCATAAAATAAAAAAATAGTGCAGAGTTAAAAATGAAGCGCATTAGCTGATCATGCGGACCACCCACTGCACCGGACCGCTATTCTTCTGATGAGCGACGAAGTGCTTCAGATATCAAAACTACCGAGTCAAAGATAAAAATGCACTTGCTGAGTTACGGAGTTAAAATGAAACTCACTAGCCCAGAAAGCGATTTCACTCATTTAGGTAATGCTCATTCATGGTATTATATATAAGCAACATTATAACTAAAAAATACAAGGGGCCTCTTCCTTAAATTAAAATAAATTAACAATTAAAATAAAATCCATATAAAACCTAAATTTACTAAATTTTTGGGTTTTATATTTTTATAATCTTTTGTTTTGCCCACGGTTATTATTTAATTAAAATAAAATCCATATAAAAGATAAATTTATTAGGTTTTTGGGTTTTATGTTTTTACTATTTTTAGTTTTCCACCCTGTATTCTTCTTTAATAGTGAAATTAGATTTAAAAATAAAATAAAATAAAAATTAATAATTTTAATACAATTGAGATAAAATAGTATATTTATGGAAAGAGGTTTATGGCTTTTAAGCTTTGCCAACCATGGTTCTGCCCATGACATTCTTTAATAAAAATATAAATGGATTAAATTAAAAATAAAAAATAAAAAATAAAAAACAAAACAAAGCAAAATAATAAAAATTAATAATTAACTATTAAAAAAAATGAGATAAAATAGTAAATTTGAAGATTGAGGTTTTTGGGCTCTAAGTTTTCATAACCCATAGTTTTGCCCACAACATTCTTCTCTAATGTATCTTATTTAAAAGTATTGAATATAGTTGACCACAAATAGTGTGATAAGCTAGTTGTATTGAATATATAATTTTGAGAGGCTCATGGTGATTACCCATGGTATTATATGTATGAAGCCTGTATAGATGCTAGAGAATGAGGGATGTCGAGTATTATTTGTATTGACATGCATTAGTTTATGGAGTGATCTGGTTCATTGAATAGAGCGTTGCCTCACATTAAGGGTTTGATTAATAAAGCGAAGTATTTCCATCTTGTTTGTGTATTGGCTCTTGGGTTTATTTTATGAGAGAATTTGATATATTTGCACATGAGATCTACTACAAGTGGTATCTAGATCTGACCTACAAATATATAAAAGTGCAAAATATACTAGAGAAACAATGTGAGAAAATGCTTCTTTATTAATAAAAATCTTGAGGTATGGCAATGCCATGTAATTATTCCTTAAGGAAGGAGAACATGCCTCAAGCCATATGTTTGACAATACAAAACAATACTCAACATCCCTCACTCTAGAGTCTCTAACCTCTATATAGGCTTCATACATACAATATGATAGGTAATCACCATGGATTTCTCAATACCATACATCCAATACAATGGACTTATCACATTAATCCCTAACTAATTGTGTTCCTTTGCATAATGTGGGTTAACCACTTTATTTATTAAATATATCTTATTTATTTATTATATTATTACATCCCATTATTCCCTTGTGTACCTCCCTCTATACCAAGGGGAATAAAATTAGTATGAAATTTTTTATTAAAATTAATTTTACTATAATTAAATTTGGCATACAAATACATAGCATTGTAAATGAACCAAACTAACAATGAACCAATATATTTAAGATTAATAGTGTATTAAGATTTGTATTAATATTTAGTATTTGTTTTTATATATAGAGCGAAAGTAACATTGTGATAGGGGAGCTAACCTGGTTTGATCTTGGGATTTCAATCTAGGGTTACATTCTTGTTGCAGATAGGCTAACTTCTCATGCCCCCCCTATGGCGTAAGGGAAGGGTATTCATTCAATAACGTGGTGAAAAGATGTAGGTTGAGGCATAGACTTCATGTAACAAGAAATTTTGATGTAAAAGAAACTCCAACCATGATTTGGGATTGTAATCTCCTCAAAAAGAGAAGGAAAAGGAAAAATCCAACCTAGAAATTACTAGTCAACAATGGAAGGGGGCCACAAACACTCGATCATGCCTCCCATAAAGTACAAATACCCCCAATACTTGAAATCATTTCCATGAAATTATGGGAAATTGTTCAGTACATGAAGCATCACACACTAATATGTAAATTCAATGCAATTTGGTCATCAAAGAGAACGATAATTGGGTGGATTCAGAAGTACTATAAAATTAAAGGGGATATAGAACAAAAGTTGGGCCAAAAAGTAATTTTCACTATTATTTTCAATAATGTGGAAGACAAGGATATGATATTCTAGGGAAGACCATACTTTTTAAAATTGGAATGGTTATGTATGAAGCTGTGGGAGGGGAGATTCAATACTAATAAATAAAATTTCAACTCGACGAAAATTTGGCTCATACTATACTCAATGTTGCAAGAATGGTAATTCTATTGGGCCATTCATAGTGACATCTTTAAGTGACTACAATGGGAAATTAGACAACGTATGAGTGGCTATGTGTGTGTTCATATTTCACTAAAGCACTCCAAAAATTAGTTTCCATGAAAAGTTTTAGGAGAAGTCCATAGGCTATGAACAAATCCTTTTTATATGTCATAAATTTCATGAGTATGATCATTTCTTCCAAGAATCCGAATAAAACCAAAATCAATAGTATACACAAAATTCCTAGCGAGTGGACAAGGAGGGCTTTGTAACGATAACAAATAGGAAGGAAAGGATGAGCAAAAGCTCACAAGATCCATCAACTTTAGGGAACACAAATGAAAACTACGACTTGATTCTTTAGCAAGAGAAACAAAGGAAATAAGGTGGGGGTGAAAAGAGACCAAGGGTAAATGAAAATATAGAGGGAAAAAAGAAATAGAAAAAGAAAAAGGAATATGAAGAGGAAAATATTCCAACAAAAGAGGCACCAAAAGAAGATATAGTGATGTAGGAAGAGGAAAATAATTAAAGTATGGGATCGAGAGGGAGTCTCTCTTCGCAATATGGATTTGTAAACATTATATTTAGAATGGAAATCAAAGGATCCATTGGTGATAAGAAGAGGAAGTCTATCTTATCACAAGAAACTTGATCAAATATCAAGAAAGATTTCATACATTAGAGGAAATTTCTCACTAAAAGTGTCATTCTAAGGAAAAATAATAAAATCATAGTTAAAATAATAAAATAAGAGTGATGAATTTTGGAGGGAAGAGAAGAAAGCTATTTTTTTTTAATTGTATTTTGGGCTTATCTCCTTATAAGTTTACTCAAATTTCAAGCATGGGCATTTTTTTGGATGTGTAATTAAATTCCATATCCAACGAGTACCCATTATGTATATTTTCAAGGAGAACCACATTGATAAAATTGAATATACATTAAAAAAACATGTCGAACACATTTTTTTAATGTATCTTCCTTTTTTTTTATCAATGTGAGTCTTCTCATAAGTATGCATAATGGGTACGCGTTGGATGTGAAATTTAATTTTGCATCTAACAATTATTTACACTTGACATTTGAGTAACTCTATAAGGAGATAAGCTAAAAATACAATTAAATAAAATTGGTTTACCTATGATGACATAGAAATTTCATCGGCAATTTTAGGCTGAAATTTCCTTTAATGATTGAACAACATGTAACTCTCCTCCCTCTTGATTAACGGTGCTAAATATTCCACCAACAGTAGGGGTATCCCTAGTGTGAAGTCCCAATTGGACCTCACACTCTTTGGGATAGGAGACCCATCTATTTTGTGGGCCTCATTGAACACATTTTGTCAAAGTTCCAAGAAAGCAGTGCTACCATATTTTCTTCAAAAGATCAAGATCACGAGCCATCAACTCTTGAGTCATTCTAAACCCATTCTACAAAATTTGTAATGTAAATGATTTTAATAAGACCATATATATATGTAACAACCTAGGTGATATGAGATGAAAATGAGGAGGATGGACTGCTCGAGGGCCAGCCACTATTCTGCAACTGCGGAAACTGCTGCAGAATAGTGGCTGGCTCCCAAGTTGCATCTTCTGGAGAGGTGTCTTTCCATTTGACTAGGACTTCCTTAATCATGCGGCCGCACAGTTGCTTGACTCATGTGTCGAGGACCTGTTCCAGTTGAAGCCAGATGGATCCTTCTTCATCCAATTCCGATAGACTAGTCTGAATTCTGCAATTGTTCCCAATCACTTTCTTGAGGCATGAGACATGAAAAACTGGATGGATTTTTGTAGTAGGTGGCAAAGCCAACTTGTAGGCCACCTCTCCAATGCGTTGAAGTACTTGATATGGTCCGTGGAATTTGGGAGAGAGTTTCTGACATCCCTTGTCTTTGAGTGATGTTTGCTTACATGGTTGGAGCCGTAAAAAGACCTGATCCCCTTCTTGAAATTGACGCTCTAAGCGATGCTGGTCTACCTTTTGCTTCATGTGGTTCTGAGCTTGATGAAGATTATCTCGAAGATGGGCGAGTATAGTTACGCGGCGTTGTAGGAGTTGATCCATTGCTTGGACTTTTTAAGCAGCCCTTGAGATATGAAGTAGGTGAAGGCAGGAGTTGATCATATACTGCTTCATAGGGAGTCATTTTGGTGGTGGCATGATAGTTGGTGTTATACCACCATTCTGCCAGAGGTAGCTACTGTACCCAAAGGTGTTGTTTTTCTGAATTAAAACACCTAAGGTAGGTTTCTAGACATTTGTTGACTGCTTCAGTTTGACCATCTGTTTGCGGATGGTAGGAAGTACTGAGTTTTAGTTGAGTGCCTTGTATTCTGAAGAGTTCCTGCCAAAAATTGCTGGTGAAGATCGGGTCGCGGTCGAACACAATAGAAATGGGCATGCCATGCAATTTGAAGATCTGATCCATGAAAGTTTGAGCAACCAAGGTGGGTGTAAACGGGTGGGGAAGAGCGCAGAAATGAGCATACTTCGACAATCAGTCCACAACTACCATGATGACTGACTTGTTCCCTGAATTTGGAAGACCTGTAATGAAATCCATAGAAACTTCCGTCCAAATTGATGCAAGAATGGGCAATGGTTGTAATGTGCCTGGTGTGTTGACGGTTTCCCCTTTATGGCATTGACAGACCTCGCATTTGGTTACGAAGGTAAGGATGTCCTTTTTCATGCCTATCCAGAAAAATGATCTTTTGGTGCGAGCATACGTCTTCTGAAAGCCTGAATGACTTGCTATGGGAGATGAGTGCATGATCTGGATTTAAATAGGAACGCAATAGATTACAGAGATAACCATAAATACAGAGATGCAATAACCATAAATAAA
>APFE031378586.1:0-21539 GCA_000404065.3 Pinus taeda
ATATATATTTTTAAAAAATCGCTCCCGGATTCGCTCCCAAACCAGGAGCTTCTGAAAATGGTCGCTCCCGCTCCCGCTTCTGCTCCCGCTCCCCGCTTCCGCTCCCGCTCCCGCTCCCAAGTAACATTGGTTCTTGGTGAACTCCCGTCCGGATATATGTTTTGCAGTTAGCATGTTGAGCTCATATTTTGTTGAGCCCCACTGGATTGATGCGAAGAATCATTTGAGATATCTTCAGGGCACAATCTCTCATGGATTGAGACACACTGACAGAAATGTGAAGTTGCATGCTTATTCTAATGCTGAATAGGCAGGGAGTGTGGAGGATCACAAGAGCACTTTTAAGTGTTGGTGCTCTTTGGATTCTGCTTCGATATCATGGATGAGCAGGAAGCAGAAGTCGATTGCTATAAGCACTGCTGAAACCGAATACATAGCTACGAGTATGATCTTGTGTGAAGCTGCCTTCTTGTGGAAGCTCTTCAGCAAGCTATTTGTACACATGACGGATACCACCGTGATCCCTTGTGTCAACGAGGAGGAGATTCGATTGTTGAGGAATCCTGTATTCTATGATTGCTCTAGCAGGTAGACATCAGATACTACCTTATCAGGGATATGGTACATCGATGAGTGAGGAGGCTCCATCGCATTAAGACTGATGTACAGGTTGCAGACATTCTGTCAAAGCCCCGGGGAAAGGTCAAATTTGAGACTTTCTCGAACGACTTGGAGTCGTTGAGAGACTCCCTTATGAGGGTCCTGCATGTTGTGTACATTGAGCTCTAGGAGCTCCTGGGGGCTTGGGTTACTCACTAGAGCAACACACGACCATAGGGCGATTCACCCTCCCCTAATGGTGCGTTGTGTACAGGGTGAATGGCTCAACCTTCCCCTATGATACCCCAAGACGACTTAGGGACAGGATAAATGGTTCTCCTGTCAAGGCATCCTACCCATGCAACCTAGGACTCATGGGAAGTACCTCTCATTTAGCCAATGAGCAGGGAAATGGGGTTAGAGACCATAGTAGTACTATCGATGGGCGCATTGTTGTATATACCATACTCCCTATGCTAGGATGATCTCCATTGGTCTGGGATCAATGAAACTGATCTGGGATCAGTGTAAGTGGTTTGAAACACTCTCTTGTGATATTGATCTGGGATCAATAAAACTGACTTATGGTCAGTAGAGAATGGTATGAGACATTCTCGATCAATTCTTCTTCTTCATGGTTTAGCAGAGCAGCGTAGAGTAGAGCAGTGCAGGGCACTGATGGCAGAGATAGTATAGTAAGACATATGGATCAGCAGATGGAGTTGTCCCTAGTTGAGAGGGAGTGTTAAAATTGACAACTAAGACCAAACTCCATGTGGGTCATCTTATTTATGGCAGCTAATATTTTTCTTGGATCCCTCTCATCGAGAGGTGTAGGATTGATCTAAAGATCATCCGATTCCGATAAGTATTCATGGAGTTATGAATTTATTTGTGTTATAAGACAATCCATCAAGGTCGGGCAGCAACCAAATAAACCCCACATGTGTTCAACGTTTTAGTATAAAAGGAGATGACTTGAGAGTCATTTCTCACACACACTTCCATCTTGATTTCTCTCCACTTGTCTTGGGTTTTAGTGGAAGAGAAATCTAAGAGTGAAAGCCCTAGACGTTGGAGGATAAGAAAAGCTACCCCAGCCGCAATCAAGACGAAATACGTTGCCCTAGCTGCAGTCAAGAAGAAATATGTTGCGCTAATCTAGAGGACGCAATCATGAAGAAAAGCCCTAACACTATCAAGTAGGAGCCCTAAACTATACGTTGGTCCCTACTAACATAGACCTAAAGGCTGCCCTAACGAAGCTATCCTAAGGCAGCGCAAGAAGGAGGAGGATGCTGATGTGAAAGGTCAAACGGCCAACGTGGAGGCTGCCCTTGACAGCATGAAGGGTTGTGTTGATAGCGGAGCCTTAGCCGCAACATGAAGGATCAAAGGGACAACGTGGAAGCTGTCGGGGCAGCATGGGGACAAGACCGTTAAGTGAACCATAAGCAAGCAACCAGGCCGAGGAAAATAAATGCAATATGTTATCGTTTGTGGACGGATAGCTGGGTGTGTAAGGGCTGCCAAATGCCCTAACCAGTCACCATATAAGCAGCAGTAAAGGCAGCATTGGAGCAGCAGTGTTGTGGTCAGCAACAAAGTAAATAGGACAGCTGGGCTACATGGTGCTGCTAACTAGTGCAGCAAAGTAAATGGGACAGTAGGCTACATAACACTACTAAAATGCATGGGACAGCAAAATGATATAGTGCTACAATGTTCAATTAGACAGTTGTAAGATGTTGGGACAACAGTATGATATAGTGCTACAATGTTCAATGGGACAGCTGTAAGATTTTGGGACAGCAGTATGATATAGTGCTGCAATGTTCAACGGGAAAGCTGTAAGATGTTAGGACAGCAGTATGATATAGTGCTGCAATGTTCAATGGGACAGCCGTAAGATGTTGGGACAGCAGTATGATATAGTGCTGCAATGTTCAATGGGGCAGCACAATGATGAGGCAGTGGCACAATGGGACAACAATGACATTGTGCAACAGTGGCACAATGGGACAGCAAGCATGGACAGCATGGCGCAACGTGGCAAGCATGGTGTAGCATGGCAAGCATGGACAGCATGGACATGAGACATGTTGTATGACAACATGATTCTACAATGGCACATGTGACCGCAGTGCAACATAGGTTGCAGCATGGTGCAGCACAGTGAGGTGCGGCATGATGACGAGATGCAGCACTATTATAGGTGAAGGAATCACATTGGAGAATCAGTTGAAGCAGCACGTCTTCAACTGATCTCATGTATCATCTTCTTAGAGATGATCTATGCTCTTATCTAGATAAGTCAAAGTGTTAACTTCTGTTGTAAATGTACTATATCTCTCTCTTTCTCTGCTGAACTATTGAAAAACATATAAAAAGAATTGATCAAGGGTTTCCCCACATTGGGGTTTGTCCCTAGCTAACGCCACATCTTGTGGCCTCTTGTCTTGGCTTGTCTTCTGCGATTTATGTTTATGTTCTTTCTACAGTTTACTTTAATGCTGATGTGATTGCTAATCTGGAAAAGATATTGAGCTAACTATGAAAATTGAAATAAATTGCTCTAAGCATAGAACACACCTAAACTTAACACAAGGGCATGTCCAAAGTTCAATGCTATGGTTGTCATTAATATGGACATATCGAGAGAGATTGTCCGAAAATCCTAATAACAATAAGAGGAAAGAAAGAAATGAAGCGCTAACAATTGAAGATGAAGAAGCTTCAAAGAAACCCAAGGTCGAAGACAATAAGGATCTCTACTATTAACAATATGACAAGTGTGCAGAGCTCTACAGTCCATTTTTCTACCAGGTTTGCAAAAGTTTGATTTCTATTCCTTGTTTAGAAGACGATAGGTAGAATAGTATTTGTTGATGGCAAGACAGTTATATAATTGATGGGGATAGCATAGAAGATCATTGGGATTCGTGAATTGTTTAAGCTTGTAAGTATTTTCAAAAAGTTCTAAGTTAAGAGGTTAAGAGGAGCCTCCTTAACCGTTGTCTACATAGAATCCATCACAAGGTTCTAGAAGATGTTTTTAGTCCCATTTGCAAATAATATAGAAAGATTCATGTCTCCAAAATGTCATCATGAAGATCCAAAGGAAGCTGACATTTCATTCTAAGAAAAAAGGAAGCTAACAGGATAATAGTCAGGAAAAGGGCAGAAAAGTCTAGAAGTATATCAGTAGTAGTCAATATCCAACTTGCAGCATGTCAAAGATTCTTCCAGCCAAAAAGAGTTAACAATCACCTCAAATCCCAGTGAAGCTAAGTTGAACTTATGCATCAAAGAATGAACCAGTGATACTACAATGACTAAGAGCAGAGCATTTTAGGTTGCAAACTTTTCTTATACAATAAAAGAGCTCAATACATAGGCATAACTTTGTGCATCAATCACTCCACATGCAAGACATTTGCATTCAGTGATTACTCGCGTGCATGCATTGAATGGGTCACATGCATGTCCATCGGCATGAATCGCATACATTCTCTATGTGGGTTGGACACATGCCATCTTTGAGTGAATACACTAAGTTTGCATGCAATAATTGAGCGAATATGCTGAGCTTGCATGCATGCCCACATGCATGAGTCACTCGCACCCATACATTCAAGGTGTATGACCTCATTTCCTAGTAGTGCAAGCATTTATTGGGTCTTAATCAGTAATTTATTTTCAATAGAGATAAACTGGAGTTTCCTTTGCAGGATATCTTAAAAGCTTCAGCACCATAATTAACTTCATTAAGATATTCCTTGTTGTCTTAAGCCACGAAATAGCTGTATTTACTACTGACGAAAACCATGAAATCTCTTAGGATAGTTGTTTGTTTGTCAATCATTACAAAATGTTAAATGCATGGAAAATCTGACGAACAAATTCGTTGAGTATCACAATCTAAGCATCCTACTACAGACATAGCCAATGCCAACTATTATAAGCATGATTACCCATCTTAAGATGCCTTTAGGAGTTATACAATTAAAAAATATATATATAGGGAAGGGGAAGGAGAACCTCTGGTAACCATGCTCTGTTCTCGACGTCTACCATAACGATGTTGAGCCATTCAGCATTCCTGGCCTCTACCTCCATCACAACCTTTGCCAATGAAGCACAGAGCCTGCATTTGGGCGAATAAAATTGAATGAGCGTAGCCTCCTTTTTGGTAGTTAGAGCTAACGCCAATGCCCGCTCTTCTGCATCATCTGGAGCTGACCGCTGCAGTTTCTTGATCTTATTATTGCTAGTAGCATAACTGTGTGGCCTGTCATGGGTAATAAAACCTTTAATGATCCGACCTACATTGCCGAAACCCTGAAATAGCCACGGTATCTCCAGGCGACATCCTTTCCCCTCCTCTTTTTTCTCCCATGCCCATTTCACGCATATGTCTATTCCCTTCTTGTCCATCTCAAAGCAAACTCAAATGATTTATTACGGCGAAGAAGTTTTCAGGGAACCGGGATTTCTGGAAATTTTGACGTCCCGAAACCTGTCTATAAACATCTAGTTTTGTTAAACGGCTGCAAACGTACCACTAACAGTTTCTAATTGCACGTGTCGGATAACGGTACACCGCCTCCTGTTGAGTGTCCTTATTTCCTGGGATAGGTAGAGGTTATTTGGGTATGCAGATAGAGGGCTATTTGGCGTATGCCTTCAGATACTCACCTGGAGCATGGCAATCCAGCCTCTGGATCACAAAACTTGGCTCAAAGGCTTTTGCTCTTCCGCATATCTGTCCGCAGAGCGTTGGATTTCCTTTAGTTCGAGGCAATCACTTCTCTCTACGGTCTGTTGTGATCAACCCTTTAGCACTTTCGGAAATGTCGGCATGAATTGAGTATCCCCTCACCCTACCGTCAGTTGTGATCCACCCTGTAGCACCTTCAGAAATGTCTTGGGTTTGGTGTCCCCACTGCCCCCGTCAAGAAGATATCGCAATTCGGTGTGTGACATTCTTGCCATCTCACTGGGGGAGGGACGCCATTACCTGTGCGCCCTCCCGTCCACCTCAGCTGCCGATGTGAAGACACCTGCAAACTCGTACGCCACTTACCGTGTGCACCCTCTCGTCCACTTCCGCTGCCGATGTGGAGACCCCTGCAAACTGGTACGACCCCTATTGAGTAGCTCCTACCACGTGTTGGTTAGGTGGGGCATTTAAGACAGCAGTTAATATGTTGTTTAAGGTTTCATTTTGGGTGTTTTGTGGCATGTTTTTTCTGCTTTATATTGTTTCATTCGGGTCCGGTGTGTGGGCGATGCATTGTGTCGACCATGGATTAGGATGGCTTCAACATTGGTTCACTTTGTCTGCCATTTTGGAGTTGTTCATCGGGTGAGGTTGTTTGCAGTGGTTCGTTAATCATTTAGGGTTTATGGTGTGGTTGCTTAATTGTACCTAGCGTTATTGTTTGTACACGTTCGTTTTTCGTTCAGGGTTTTGGGTTTTGTTGCTTTCCTTGTTTCGAGGGGGGTTTAACATTGTCGTTGTTGTTGTTCGTTCTACACCATCGAAGGTTTACAAATGTCGTTGTTGTTGTTCATTCTACACCATCGGGGGTTTACAAATACCTTGGTTGTTTCATCCTCGCGACCTGTTGTTTAGGAATGAGCCAATGTGAAATTCTTACCAGTTCGAGGTCCATGAAGGTAAATCTATAAATTCACGGGTTTTTTTTCGAATTTGTTATAATTTGTTTGTAGGTTTTTGCCCAACTACTAATTTGTTCATATGTTTACAAGTTTTGGTTGCAGGGAATGTGTGGTTGTTGCAGAAAATGTATGGCGAGCTCTAGGGGACGTTTGGACACGGTGGTGGCTTCTGCCTCTATCCGGTAGGATTCTAAATCCTACCAGCCATTGTGTTTTTCAACACTTAAAATCATTGTTAGGATTTTTGTAATTTTGCTTTTGTTGCACTATTGTGTTTTTCAACACTTGAATTCGCTGGGAAATTAGCTCTTATTACATGTTTTCTGCATTTTCTTTTGATTTTTGCTTGCTCTGTTACGATTCTACTTGCTCTGTTACCCTCCCCTGAACGATAAATTGATATATTTGTCATGGAATGATTTTACGATTCAACCACTAAATCTGCTCTCTTGTCCTTTGTAGGTGAGTTGTTTTCCTAATTTTTTTAGCACAGTGTTTGATTTAATTTGACCCTAGGTTTAGCCCATGTACCCACTAAATCTCAAGTGAATTTTTGAGTCTAAAATAATTTGGGTTGTGTCTGTTAAAGTTTTGTATTTGAATGTGCTAATCAATGCATCTCTGGGGTAACCATATCTCAACCCTATGGTCTACTTTTGGATTGAAATGCTTTGTGGTTCATTTGATTTGTGTTGTTTAGACCTTCTTTGCCTTCAAATCTGATGCAAGAAATTGTTTTTTATGTGGTCTGATTAGCTTTGTAATGAATTTTGACACACAAATCGTATTTGTGGTGATTTTTGGATATTTCGATTGAACTGTTATATGGGTTATCTGATTTGGGTCTTTTAGACCATTTTGGGCTTCAAATTTCAAGCGGACAATCGTTGTTTACAGATTGTTAGATCATCTTTGTAGTGAAATTTTATGCGGGCAATTGAATTTGAGAGGATTTTGAAGAAATCCCCTTTTGTCAACCACTAAGCGAATTGCTTTGCTTATAGGTAAAGCAAGGCAATATTGTCAGAAAGAAACATCATTTATGTCTTCATCTTCCTTTTCTATTATTGCTATGCATGTCTTGATCAATGGCTCGGTCTCTCATGAGTTTAGTAGGCCCTCTGAGTTTGTAACAAGCGCTCAATGACATTCTTCAATGTGTCCCCAATACCAATTGGTGTGCATTTTATCCACCTTATCATGGATTTTTCTTCATGGTAATGACTTTGTACATATCCTAGATAGGTGACCTTGCTTTCTAAAACCCTTTCTGAAGGGTATCCCATTAGTTTCCTCCCTCTTCTGGTGAGGAAATATTTTATTCAATGGTTCCGCACAATTAATTGTTACAACAAAGAAATCGGATAAGGAGTAATTGGCTAAATTTATGGGATTAGAAAGTTAACCATCTTTTACATTGAGGCCTACAACCTTCCACTTTACAACTCCTTTTCCTCTCTTGGTATGATTTGATCATGGCCTGAAGTCCCAAATAGCCTAACAACTACCTTACCAACACTTTCGATAAATGCTCAAATGCCTATAGTATTGCCTATGTTGTTTCTCATAACATTGTTCGCAGGAGATTGTGATTTGTTGCATTTCATATTGTATTTGGAAGCTTGGGAATTATACGTTGTATATGGTGGAGTTTACTTTCTATGGTATCCAATGGAGGACTTAAAAGAATCACAAAACTAATTACCCAACCTAATTAGTGTGAAATGGAAGACTGATTTTATTTATCAAATGTTTTTTTGGAGGTAAATTGATTTATAAGAACAACTTTGCATTGTGTTTGGATTCGAAGTAAATTGGGTTATAAGGGAAATTCAATGTCGAGAGTGCATTACCCATTTGTATTATCTTTTAATTGGAAGTACATTTATTTATAAAGGTATTTTGATGCTCATAGTGGGCAAACCAACGCATCTGCATTTTTTTAATTCATTTACGTATTGTTTGGAATAGAGTCTACGATAATCTGCAGAGATTTTACATTCGAACTTCTTAGACAGATACTTTAAATGCAGTGACTGCATTAATCTGTGAAATTCATTTTCCAGTTCCTTCTTCTATAACACTTACAATTAAAAAATGTAATTGCACTTAATGTTTGGGTTGGAACGAATGTACAGTTAAAAGATGTTTGGGTTGGAATGAATGTACTTGTGTATTGTTGTTTCATTCCTTTGTGGCATCTGGTTTGTGGAGAAATCTGGATTTTATGTCATTTTGGAAATGGTTTTGGTTGTGGTCAGATTTAGTTTGTTGTGTTGTTGAGTTTATATTAAATAGATCTAAGTTGTCCTTTTGTAACTTGCCCTCTTGAGGAGCTTCTTTATTGCTCTGTCTTTGTATTAGTTGATGTATAGAATGTTAGGTTCTTTGACATATTTGTTTATGTGTGGAATGCTAGGTTCTTTGTGAATATGAAACTAATAGCTATGTAACTTTTCTATATTAATGAATTTCAAGCGCTACAATTTATAAAAAGAGAAAAATCCACAAGTTGGTATAACCATTTCTCTCATGTTATTGAACTTATTTGTAAAATGTTCAATGCTTCTTTTAGTTACATTACAAGTTTTTTGAGCTTGATGGAGCGGTTTCCTCTTTGTCAAATTTTTTTTCCTCCAAGATCATTGTAGTCATTAACTCTAAGGGATTTTAATTTGTCCCAAAATTTGGTAACATATGCAGTGGCGAGTAGAAGGACTACAATTTATGTATTATTGCATTATGTTAAAGCAATGAATATGGAAAAATCATTGTCAACTTGGACAAATATTTCTACTCTACGTTTGCATAAAAGTAAAGTTATGAATATGGGAATTTTTTTGCCATCAATTGAAGTGTTTGCATTGCATTTGATATGTAGTATATGTTGTCACTCCTTGCATTGTGCTTTCCAATTGGTCAAGATTGCCCAAGAGTAGTGAAGTTTGGAGCCTTTGTCCTAGACCACGGAAGCTATTAGAGCTTGATCACACCCTCTCCATTACGTATTGCTCGGAAATGGCTTTCCAACGGTATATGGAAGTCTAGAAATGGACTCTTGGAGCAGAAGTTAAAGCAAATTGAAGATTGCCTTGGAAAAGCCCAGTTGATTAAGGAAAATGGCTAAGCATGGAGAAAAAATCGCAATCGGAACCTGGCAAGGCTTATCGCAATCGCAAACCGGGCTTTCTGGTGGGCAAGGAGCATTGGCGGGTGCAAAAAACATCGATCTATCAATCGTCGATATCGCATATCAGCAGTTGGCGAGTTCGAGCGGAGCTTTTATCGCAATCGGCGTATCGGCATACTGGCGGATCAATGCACTGACACTCTAAAACCTTGTGCGGATCGATATCACGATGCATTGTAAAAGTTTCGGGGGAGGGCTGAAAAGGTCTAACACAGGAAAGGTGGAAAAAATAGGGATGGGTGAACCCCCTTTCTCTCTCCTTTGAGGGACCACGTGTCACACTACCCGTAGGTCCCACATCCTGCATCTTGGCGACCTTGTAATCCCGCAGTTACAGCAAAATCCAAAACCTCGCGAGGCACCAATATTGCGATATAGAGCCAAATCGTCGAGGAAGTGCCAATTCCGAAATGCAAAGGAAATGCCTGCAAAACAGGGCCTAGCCGACCTTTCCTTTTTCTCTCTCCGCTAGGTGGCCATGTGGTAGCCTCTGATTGGTTCACTGAGCAGACATGGTAGCTGACGTCACTAGTGACGTGGCACATACAGAGGATGACGTGGTGGGTGGACATGTGTCACTTGTTTTTAGCATTCTTAGGGGTCCTATGGGACTATTTCCAGATGCCACATGTCACCACTCAGAGGATGACATGTGGCAGTGATGACGTCAGCAGGTCATCGCAATTGACGATCGTGCAATGTAAAGCTTCTCTTCCGCTGTGTTTCCTCCTTGGCCGCGATTGCGATAAGGGGAGGGATCCCACCCCCAACCCCCGAATGTGATAGGTGATGTGTTTTATTGTATAAGGACCTCGCATCTGGACTATCGGCCCGCTTCAAAGAAAAGGGTAAGGGGCCTTCTCTTCTAGCATGCGACTGCGATATGTGGGCACTCCCTCCGGATGCAATAAAGGATTAAGGCATGGTTTATAGGGACCTCATGTCCGAACTGTCGGCCTGCGCCAAGGAAAAAGCGTGGAGCTGGGTAAAATAGTGTTAGAGCGCCAATATGCGGGAGAAATCAATAACAAAGGAAAAGGCCTCCAGACACAGGTCCGAAGGCCTTAGCACCTGAGGGTTCAAACCCTGGTCCCAGCTCTCGATCGTATGAGGAAGTCACGCGAAGAGCTATGACAAGCTAGAGGGGAAATTCGAAAAATGCATGTTTTCACGTATTTCAAAGAAAAAAACCTGCGCCTGCGTGACTGTGTCGTTTCCATGGAATCCATCTCACCTACCACATTGATGCACTGAAAGCGCAGTACAGAGTTTTAATGGGCAGATGAGCCGGCATTTAAGGATTTTAATGGAGCATGGTGAAGAAATAGATAGGTACCTGAGACTCAGGAAGGCTACTCGCTTAGTATGGAGCTGTTGGGTGCAGGAATTGCACTTGAGCAAACTCCTCAACACTTAATTTTCAACCCGGGGTATCTGTAAACTTAGAGACGAAGCACAGGAAATGCCAGAGATGGTATGAATATTTCTAATGTCAATCCCTACTTTCTTTAAAGGAAAGATTGCAGAATCAAACTAAAGAAAAAAAGGCAACTTGAACCATCAAAATAATCTAAACTGGAACAAGGAAGAATGCATTTACAAAAGAGATTTAAAAATAAAGGAGCAATCACTCTAGCTAACTATTGATTGACTACTGAGTGTGTGTTTTTCTTTAGTAGAGACACTTTAGCAATCTCAATAAATGGGCCCTTCAAACCTGCTTATATAGAGATTTCCTTCTTGCATTGATCTATCTTGCATTAGTGCAGTCTGCTTGCACTAGTGCAAGAACAGAAATTTATGCAAAGGGTATGAATAGTGTTTGTACTAAAAGTGTTTTCCTTCGTGCAAGGGCTTGAACTTTCTCGAGTTCAGAGCACTCAGAGCTCGTGACAAGAAACTAGTTCTTGCACCAAATCAGAGCTTCTTACACTTAGTATTTAATTCTTGAAATAAGAGCTTAACTACTGCAAGTGTTGTGAAATCAAATTGCACACATAAAAATGAATGTTTCTGATTTTAAAAAAGTGCAAAAATAAAGAAACAATCCATATAATTTATCCTGTCATGAAGCATTAATGAAAGCAAGAAAACTGCTGGAAGTAAACTTAAAAAAGCTTGCTGCATCAGACCAATGTGCACTGGTGTAGGTTCATTTCTCCTGCTTGGACTAGGCAGGAAAACCAAATCAAACAAAACTGCAAAAATTGAATAGCACACCAACGTGCACTGGTGTAGGGTTTTTTCTCCTGCTTGGACCAGGCGGGGAAAACCAAATCAAACAAAATTGCAGGAAATGAATAGCACACCAACGTGCACTGGTGCAGGTTTATTTCTCTTGCTTGGACCAGGCGAGGAAAACCAAATCAAACAAAACTGCAGGAAATGAATAGCACACCAACGTGCACTTGTGCAGGTTTATTTCTCCTACTTGGACCAGGCGGGGAAAACTAATCCAAAATCAGATGCAGGAAAATAAATTCTAACTACTTCACGTTGCAGATCCGCTTTCACTCTAACAGGAATTCATGTGTTGTATATTAAATCACACTTGGCAGTAGAAACATAAATTACAAGAACAGAAAATAGGGTAAATGTGCTGGGTTGGCTGGGCCCTAGCCAACCAGCGCGTTTCCCTTTTAAATAGAAACATTGCTCAGCACTTTATCAATTCATCAACTTTCAAACAAAAATACGATTCATGAAAACACAAGGCAGAGCTCCCTTCTTATTAATTCATAGAGGCAAATACATGCATGATTACACAGTCAAGCCCAGATTTGGGCGATAACAAAAATACAAGCCTCTTACTGCCTTCCTAGTTATATCTTTATTCTATACAAACTTATCAAGAACTATCTTGTCCTATTTACATTCCTCGTTATATAGATCCTTGGCCGAAGGCCAAAAGGATCATTTAACCGATTACATAACTGATATGTAGAATTTAGCTTTCGGCCTTCAAAATTAGGCAGTTTAACAACACTGGCCATACCCAATGTCCAGCTGTTCGTTCTTCATAAATCCGATCTCAGCTACCTTTGGATTGCCTTGTTGTCGTAGCTGGAGCTCGGATGCCTTCAAATCTAACCTGCTGTCATGGCTGAAGCAGCACAAAACAAGGCGGTGATCAAGGAAGTCTGGATCTGTTGCAAAGATTCGTTGTGCTGGCACTAGTGCAAGATCCGATCCTGCACTAGGATTAGCGGTCACGGTAAGCACTTGACTATCAAACAACATTGGAGATATCGATAAGTTACAAGAGTGATTATAAGCAAGAAATCACATAATAAATAATTAATTAATGCTAAGTTGAGTTAACAAAAAATATGAAATATAAACTTCATGCAAAATATGACATCGTTCTTGGACTAGTGCGAGATGAGGGTGTATAAATGAGGTAAAACAGCGGTAAATGGTCGTGATTTAGGAAGGGAAAAATGGTCAAAAGGGAGTAAATTAGGGGGCAACATCCTCCCATCCCTAAACTGTTGTGTGTCCTCACACAACTCTTTACCTCTGCAAAAAACTTCAAAACTTTAAGCACTCCAGCTCAATCCTACTCTGGCATACTGTCATCACCCTGCAATGTTTCAGACTTCTTCTTTTTAGTACTCTTTAACTTCTTGGTCACCTTTTTAAGTCGCCTGAAACATTGCACAGCTTAGTACTTCCAGACTTTAACTTCCCTTTTCTTCTTCTGGATTTCTACCATCAATTCTCCTCTGCTTTGTTCTTTGTCCTCCTGTGCTTTGACTACAAGCTACTCTAAATTCTACTTGAAGCTCTAACTCAACTACCCGAGCAACAGGAGTTGCCAATTCCTTCTCTTTTTCTATTTTGGTAGGAGTTGTGTCTTTCTCAGGGACCTCCATATCCGCCATGGTTACATCAATAAACTCTTCTCCCTCTAGTCCCTTTTCTTTCAATTCTTCCTCCTCTGGTTCTTCTTCTTCCGGTTCTTCCTCCTCTGGTTCTTCTTCTCCTGCCTTTCCTTCTCCTACTCCTTCAGATTCTGCCTCTTCTTCTTCTTCTTCTGCTTCATCTTCTATAGGGTCTGCCTCTTCTTTTTTGGGTTCCGCCTTTTCTTCCTCGGATTCCGCTTCTTCTTCTTCTGTGGATTCTTCGTCGTCTGGCTCTTCTTCTTCCGCTTCTTGGTTTTCTACTTCTTTCTCTGGTTCTTCTTCTCACACTGGTGCTTCTTCCTGTACTGGTGCAAGAGGGGATTCCATGCCCTGTGGGAACTGTGGTTCTTTGCCTTCATCAGGGACTTTACTCTTTTACCAGGGCTTCTTGATCAAATCAGTCAATAGAGCATCGTCCTCAACCTCTGCAAGCTTTGATGCATCTGCAAGGACTGACAAGTTGTCATTTTCAGGGGTCGAAATGGTCTCTTTAGCTGGTGCGCTAGCCTTCCTCTCATTTGAAGGCGAGGCCTTCTCTGTTTGTTCAGATCGCTTCCTTTTTGCACTGGTGCAAGAAGGACTTCCCTTTTCATTTTTGCTTGAGCTCTTGCTTGTGCTAGTGGGGTCCTCTATCCCCTTCCCAGAGGTTGTCACTTTGTGCAACTGTTTTAACAACGCTTCCCATGTCATACCTTTTACTTCTAATTGTTTTAGGACCAAGATTTTTATCAGTCTATGATAATATAACCTTGTGTCAGCCTAGCATGCCCTACTGTTTTGTATGCTTTTAGCCATTTTCTCCAAGTTTTTGAGCAGAAAATAAGGAAAATTCGTCCTCCACCGGACGTGTCGGCCGGCTTCAAATGTTGCAGCATTCTAAAGTGATATACCAAGGTACGGGTGTATCTTCCTTCGCAGTTCACAAACTTTTGTAAAATGAAAAGGAGGTCTTTCCACTGACGCAGCAAGGCGTTGCACAGAACTCCTAATTTCCAATCTACCTCTATCTTTTTATCAACGATGAAATGCTTCCAGCGTTTCCTTTCTAGCTTTTGATTCTTAAACCATTGTTCTCCAGTGTTCTCTAAGCCCGTTGCTGCTGCTATGAATTCCTCTGTGACTTTGAATTTGAGAGGCCCAATTCTCACTCGACCATTTCTAAAACTCCTTATGAACTGTAGGGCCACTTCCCTATCATACCCGTCAAACTTCTGTAGAAACAGAAGAAAACCTGAGTCTCGCAATAGTGCAAGACTATTGTGGTACTCGGCGGTCTGCTCTATTTTGCTTAGAGACAGGGGTTCATTTCGAACAATCAGCATTGCTGCTTAACGGCTATGAACAGTCGGGTTCTGAAATTTTTACATGTAATATTGGGGTAAATCGGTCCTTATAAATAGAAATCTTACTGTCCACCATCCTTTCCATCATATCACCGGTTCATTCGTCGTTTTTGCACGTCATCTTTAAGGTCAGGCCAGATTGGTACTTGTGGCGGCGGTTTAACAGCTAGGTGAGGTAATAATTATGAGTGAAGGACGTTTAGGATTATGGTGGAGAGGGGTAATCATGCCCAAGCAACGGTTAAAATATCTTCGCATTCCTTCATAATTCAAGAAAAAAAAACTTAGCATTTATCAAAAAAGATCATGATTTCTAACTTAAAAACACCTTGTACTTCAAATAATTTCTCCTAGTTAGTATGATAGCATAAGTACTTCGTCGGTTAAGTGAAAGGATTTCATATAAATTTCATGATGACCACTTTTCTTATGTTGTATGCTATAAAAAGAATTTGTACTATGTTGCTGACGAGGTGCATACTTGCACTGATCTGCTTGCACTGCTTAAATCATATTATTCTGCTAGTACCCTTCTGCTTATTTTATCATATAGGACAACATGTTTGCACTAGTGCAAGCATAATATCTAAAACAGAGAATTTAAATAAAATATAGGCTGGATTTTCACATGACTTCCTCGACTTATACTGAAAATTTGCTTTGCCCTTTTTTGATGCTTCAGAGCATATCCTTTTGCTCTTTGTGCGAGATCCTCTAATAAATTCATGAGGGAATAAAGAAGTAGGAAAGGGGAATTTTAAGAATGGGAAGGAATTCTGCTACAGGGATTCCAGGAATAGTACCAAAAGAGGGAATAAATAGAAGTGGGATAGGGAAAAAAATTCAAGGGTAAAGTGGGATTTCTTCGAAGCAGACAGGGTAAATTTAGAAGAATGTGGGAAGGTTAATCATTCTGGGATTGAGGAAGAAAACTGAGGGAATATTATGAAAGTGGAATATGAAGAAATACAGAATTTTTTTCTGGAAAATCTGCCTGCACTGGTGCAAGAAAAAATAACTGCAGCGAAAATTAAGCGTTACTTGAGTAAAAATATCTATGCTAATTACCCCAACTGTATAAAGGTTGGTTTTGTTGAACCTGCTTTTACTTGGTGGTAGCTAGCATATCTAAAGATCAAGCAACATTTTCTTTTTATTAGAGATTTTTTATCTTCCTGCCAACAAGCTGGTTTTCAGGTTGATCCTTCTGCAATCATGTCAGCAAACTGATTTTCATAATTACAGGAAAATCTTTTTTCTTTACTTTTTTCTTATATATTTTTTATTTTTTATTTTTATTTTTAAGAAGAAAGAGAATTCATGTTTTCAAAAGGTTGGTATTACCATTCACCACTACCGTCCCAAATTGCTATTGGACTTGTTGTGTAAAATCCTTCCTAGTAGATGGCTGAAAATACTTCTTTAGCTTGTGTCCATTTACCAAGAATACTGAATTTTGTCCATCAATAGTTTTAACTTCTATTGCTCCATTCTCAAATACTCGGATCACTTCATAAGGTCCCATCCAATGTGTATGGAATTTCCCTTTAAATATTTTAAATCTAGAATCATAAAGGAGTACTCAATCACCTGGTTGGAACTGTTTTTTCTGAATAGACTTGTCATGCCACCTTTTATGTTGTTGCTGAATTAGTATGTTCTGTTGAACAACATCCCTATGAAATTCATCTAACTCATTTAATTGGAGAAGACGTTGTTGTTGTGCCTCAGAGAGATCTAGTCCTAACTAAACTGCAATTCTGAAAGTTTTGATTTGGATTTCAATTGGTAACAGAACCTGTTTGCCATATACCAGCTCATATGGTGTATGTCCTGTGTTATTTCTCCAAGTGGTTCTGTATGCCCACAAAGCCTTTGGTAATCATTCAGCCCAATCCTTCCGATGCATATTCACTGTTTTTGTAAGAATGGACTCGATCACTTTGTTCGTGGATTCCACCTGGCCATTTGCTTGCGGGTGATGCGACATGGATTTCTTGTGCCGATCTTATATTGCTCCATCACACCCTGTACCAGATTAGAAATAAACTGCAGACCATTGTCAGAAACAATTTCTCTAGGCACACCAAATCTAGTAAAGATTTTAGTAAAAAGAAAATCAACAACAACTTTTTTCTGTAGCAAAAGAAACAGCGTTAGCTTCTACCCATTTCGTAACAAAATTTGTACAAACCAAGATATGCTTTCTACTTAATGATGTTGGATTTATTGGTCCTATAAAATCAATAGCCCATTTTTTGTAATACCCCGTTTTAGAGATATTTCTCCAAACCCCAATAAACTCCAACCAAATACGTACAAACAGTATAATAACCAGGAAGCTCAAAGTGATGGAAATAACAATGGTGCCACATATAATAATATAAACATGAAATATAAGCAGATACTCGAGAAATGCAAAGAGAAATGCTAAGCCATTTTATTATATTGAGTAATAGAATGAGTACAGGAGGTGATCGGAAAGATGGCACCTTGACTTGCACAAGGCAAGTGAAGAAATACACTCAGAATAGCAAAGGAATGGCCTCTCTCTGAACTGCGTCCAAGCTGCTGGAGAATTGTTGTGTTAGTGTTGCTGCTGGAATCAAATGAGGATTTAGGGTTGTTTCCCTCCTCAGAAAATGTTGAAACTCTGGAATTAGACTCTACTCAAGAAACCCAGAAAAACCTAGAAAGCTTTTCTGAAATGGCCAACCCCCGAAAATCACCCCCTTGAAGACCCACGCAATCCCTCAAGGCTCTACACTACCACTGAAATAAACCCACCAAAACTCTGCCCGAAACTCAGCCAAAATCCTCCAATATGCAAGGGCTGATCCCCTGCTCAATCTCCCAGCACAAATTCCCCTACAAAACCTCAATCTAGAACTCCTGTTAGAAAGAACTGTGTCATCCCTCTCAAGGCTGCGCAGTCATCCAAGATGCTCAATCCTCCTGCCAAAATGCTGATGAAACTACTGCAAAAATACTGATGGAAATACCTTGCCCGAGTAGGCACTCGAAGTCCCTCAGGGCTAAGGGTGAGATCTCCGAACGAAAACACTCAATGCACTAAACAGTGCTGCAAACTAGCTAAACAGCCAACGTGCTCTAAGTCGAAATGACTAGCTCAAATGCACATAATCGAATGACAAAATGAGGGGGTCCTCTCTCCTTTATAGCATTGGCCTCTCCTAGTCCCAAGGCTCACCTCCTCCAACGTCATCCCCTCTTTCCACGTGTTCCTTTTCCATCTGCGCAGTCCCTTTAAGTGTCTGCGTGGGCCTTTGGCCCCCTTGGCTCCCCTTTAAGTTACAACGTTGTGATACTAGGAAGTGACTTTTTATTCTAAAGTGAGTTATGTCCCATTTTCCTCACCTTTTTATTTGTAAATAACTATAGAAGGCAAAATTGAGCAAAATCGAATATTCCAATTAGCCATGGCTAATTAGGAATATTACAGTCTCCCCCGGCAAAATGTTGCTTGTCCTCAAGCAACTGAAGTGATGGATGCTGCAAAATTTTCTCGCTCTCCCAAGTGGCATCCTCATCTAGTAAATTCTTCCACTCACCAAGAATTCCCACACTGTCCTGCTCCGCAGTTGCCTCTCCCTGGTATCAAATATAGCCTCTAGCTGCAACACCAAATGCCCCTCATCATCTATGGGTGGTAGCTCATCTGTCACTGTCACCTGTTGCCCCAGTGCCTTCTTCAGGCATGATACATGAAAAATGTTATGAATCTTGCTGCCTTGGGGCAGCTCCAACTCATATGCAACCTGTCCAATCCTGTGTATCACCTTGTATGGTCCATAAAAGCGGGGTTTGAGCTTCTCAGCCCCCTTCTGCTTCAGTGACGACTGTCGGTATGGCTGTAATCGTAGGTAGACCAAGTCCCCTACTTCAAATTGTCTCTCCACCCGACCCTTGTCAACATATAGCTTTTGTTGGTTCTGCGCTGTAGTCATATTGTTCTTGAGAGCTCAGAGAATATCCTGACTCTCTTGGATCCAAATCTTGGCTCTCGGAGCCTTGCTATCAACCAACATCATGTCAGCAAAAGACAAAGGATGATATCCATACAAAGCATAGAATGGTGACATACCAATGGACATGTGATGTGTAGTGTTGTAGCAGTATTCCCCCAGATGCATCCATCTCAGCCATGCTCGTTGCTGCCCACTAGCATAGTTACGCAAGTAGCCCTCCAGCCACTTGTTAACTATCTCTATCTGCCCGTCCGTCTGTGGGTGATAACTGGTACTCGGTGTCAACTCCATCCTCACCAAACGGAAAAGCTCCTGCTAAAATCCGCCCATGAAACGATTGTCCCTGTCACTGACGATGGTTTTAGGAAGACCATGTAGCCTGAATACCTCTCTGAAGAACAGCGCGACCACCTGTGTTGCTGTGTAGTGTGCGGATATGGCAAAGAAATGTGCATACTTTGTCAGTCGATCAACAACGACAAAGATACAATCCTTGCCCTGTACCATGGGAAACCCTTTGATGAAGTCTATCGAAATACACTCCCATTTCCCCTCCGGAATGGGAAGAGGCTGCAATAAACCTGCGGGATAGTTCATCTCCCCCTTGTTCCTTTGGCAAACATCGCACTCCTGAATATGCTAGAGTATGTCCTCCTTGAGGTCCTTCCATGAGAACCTCTCTCTAATGGCCTTGTAGGTTTTGGTAAACCCCTGATGGCCGCCCAATGGTGAATCATGTGAAGCCCGAAGTATCTTCTTCTTGAGCTGAGATCCCTTAGTCAAAAAGATCATGTCCCTATAGTAGATGATCTCATCAACCACCCTGTACCTGTCGTCCGCCACCTGCCCATCCAGAACCGCACATGCAAACCTGTCCTTGGAGTACTCTACTAAAAGTCGAGCCCTCCAGTCTGTGTCCAAGCTCATAAGAGACAATGTGGCTGGTTGACGTGAAAGGGCATCTGCGACCACGTTTTTCTTACCCTTGACATACTCAATGTCAAAGTCATATGCTTGGATTTTACTGATCCACTTTTGCTGCCTCTCCTGTAGCTGCTTTTGCTCCAAAAAGAACCTGAGGCTATTGTGATCAGTCCTCACCCTGAACCTGTTACCCACTAAGTACTGTTGGAACTTGGCTAATGCATGCATGGTTGCCAGCGTGTCCTTGTCATATATAGGATACAAACTCTTGTGCGGAAGGAGCTTCCGGCTCTCATAGGCTATAGGGTGACCTCCCTGCATCAATGCTGCGCCAATCCCCTCTCCGGACGAATCACACTCCAAAACAAATGGCTGCGTGAAATTTGGCAATGCAAGCACTGGGAAGCTACTCATAACCTCCTTGAGCCTGTCAAAGGCTTGTTGCGCTATATCCGACCAGCTAAATTCCCCCTTCCTTGTTAGATCTGTTAGGGGTGCAGCAGGTTGTGAGAAACTCTTGACGAACTTCCGGTAGTAAGTACAAATGCCAATGAATCCCCGAAGTTCTGTCACATTCCTCGACTGATGCAGGTGCATCTCACCCTTTTCTTAATTAAAGAAAAATCCAAGTGGAGCATGAAGACGTGGACTAGTGGAGCTGAATAAAGGGAAAAAACAGAGAAAATCTCCCTTAAAGCAGTTAAAGAAAATAAAATAAAGAGAGAATGGATAAGACTAGATAGACTTCCTATTATTAATAGCCATGCACGCTTTTTGGAGAGTTTTTGTGGAGAAAAATCAGAAGAGGATAGGATCGGTCCTTCATAAGACTTTTTATATAAATGTAATTCAATAGGGGTGTAATAGATATCTTATTTTGTGAAGAAAATTGTGAGTGGGCAAGATGTAGCCGAGCATGAGTTCGTTTTAAGGCTGAAAGGCCTTAACTTTGTAATTGTTCCGTAAATATATAAAAGTGTGTTTATGTTTTGTGTTAATTGTATATGCTATGTGTTTTATGAATGAGTCAAAACTTGTGTTCTGTAAATAAAAATGGTGTTGCAGGCACTTGGCGGCGGCTGCATGAATGTTCAAATGAGAGAAAGATAGACTATAACGGTGAATTAATTAAAAGGATTCCCAAAGATTGAGTGGGCCCATAACCCACAGGTCCAGGATCAAGATTTTTAAAGAATTTGGGATTTTGGGCAACCCCAAAAATCTCATTTTCATCATTTTGGTATCAGAGCAGGGAAAGGATTCCTGAGAGAAGAAAGAAGAATGTGAACAGAAGGGGAAAGAGGTACAACTATGTTAAAGTTGGAGAGTTTATGCAGATGGTGGCAGCAGAAGGTGAGAAGATTTGCAGCAACCTAGAGGATGCCAAAAGACCGAGTGCGGAGGGCTTGGTGAGGTATCATGTAATAGAGGAGGCTGTTACTGCAGAGGTTGGTTGCACTGAAGGAATGTAGTGGTGAAAATTACTAAGGACAAGGAGAAGCATATGACCAGGAGGTCATAAATTTTTGTGCCTCGGGAGTCTGATGCAGGTGCATCTCACCCTTTTCTTAATTAAAGAAAAATCCAAGTGGAGCATGAAGACGTGGACCAGTGGAGCTGAATAAAGGGAAAAAACAGAGAAAATCTCCCTTAAAGCAGTTAAAGAAAAAAAATTAAAGAGAGAATGGATAAGACTAGATAAACTTCCTATTGTTAATAGCCATGCACGCTTTTTGGAGAGTTTTTGTGGAGAAAAATCAGAAGAGGATAGGATCGGTCCTTCATAAGATTTTTTATATAAATGTAATGCAATAGGGATGTAATAGATATCTTATTTTGTGAAGAAAATTGTGAGTGGGCAAGATGTAGCCGAGCATGAGTTCGTTTTAAGGCTGAAAGGCCT
>APFE031378586.1:22961-41824 GCA_000404065.3 Pinus taeda
GGTGAATTAATTAAAAGGCTTCCCAAAGATTGAGTGGGCCCATAACCCACAGGTCCAGGATCAAGATTTTTAAAGAATTTGGGATTTTGGGCTTATACCCAGATCTCATTTTCATCATCGACTCCGGCCATTCTTTGATGGCCCGGATCTTCTCCTCGTGGACTCTCATTCCGTCCACCCCTATGATGTGTCCCAAGTACAACATCTTCGTCAACCCAAACTCACACTTGTAGAGCTTGGCATAGAATTGTTGCTCCTGCAAGATACGCAACACTGTCTCAATGCGTTGGAGATGCTCCTCCCAAGTCTTGTTGTAAATGAGGATATCATCAAAGAACACCAACACAAACTTCCTCAAGTGGCTGCGGAAGATGTGATTCATGCAGGACTGAAATGTAGCGAGGGCGTTGGCTAGCCCAAAGGGCATCACCAAGAACTCAAAGTTCCCATAGTGACACCTGAAGGCGGTCTTGGGAATGTCCTGCTCCCTCACGCGAATATGATGGTACCCAAATCTCAAGTCAATCTTTGAGAAGAACCATGCTCCTCTCAACTTATCCATCAGCTCATCGATCCTGGGTATGGGGTACTTGTTCTTCAGTGTCTTCTCATTCAGGGCCCTGTAGTCAATGCACATCCTCAATGTGTCGTCCTTCTTCTTCACCAACACCACAGAAGAAGCAAAAGGACTCGTGCTCCGCCGAATGTGCCCAAGAGCCAGCAACTCCTAAATGGCTCTTGGGATGCCTATAGGGGGTAGTAATCACTGCCTGTATGCCCTGCTCGAGCTCAATGGTGTGCTCAAACCCCCGGTCCGGTGGCTGTCCTGGCGGAATCTCCCCAAACATTATGGCGTACCGGTCAAGGATGGACTGTATCTCTAGATGTACCGTCTGCCCTGTAGTCCCTGCCTCTAATGCATGCAGCTCCACTGCCCACTCTACGTCTCCCTTTCAGAAGACTGCCTCCATCCGATGAGTCGAAACAGTCTGAGGCAGATATGTGTGTTGTCCCCGTATCTTCTCATGCCTCCCTGTCTTCTCATCATCCCACTCCATCTCTAGGGTCTTCCAATCTATCTTGACCTTCCCTAGAGTGATAAGCCATTGAACACCCAGTATCATGTTGGTGTCCGGAATATCGACCACGAAAAAGTGGTCAATCAGTGTATAGGTGCCCATCGTCACTGATAGCTCTGGAACATAACGAGCACACATCATGGTCTGATCTCCTAGGACCAAAACTGAAAACCCATTGAAGCTCTCGGTCTGTATACCTCTCCGCTCAACCATTTGTGCATTGTTGAAATTGTGGGTTGCCCCACTATCAACCAAAACTAATACTCACTGGCCACGTACTGTCCCTCGTACACGCAACGTCAAATACTTGGGAACTCCTCGCAATGCTGCAAGGGATCCTCCAGTAGGTGCAAAAGCTACACCATTTGCTGCGGGTGGTGGAGGCGGCAAGGGACATTGCATGACATGACTATCTCCTGCCTCCACATCATCCTCCTCATCCTCTTCCTCGCTGGTCTCGGAGAAGACCTCAATTAAATGTGCTTTTCCAGCAGCACATCTATGTCCTGGTGCCCACGGCTCCTGACAGGTAAAGCACAACCACTTCTTCTTCAACTCCCTCCTGGCATCATCGTCAATCTACGCTCGTCTTGGATTCCTCTTTGGAGGCAAAATCCTCACATCCTTCCCCTTAGACTGGAAAGTCTGTCTCTGGAGGTAAGGTGTCTGCATCCTGGGTAAGGCATCCTGTAAATCTCGGGTCCTGCTGATAGCATCCTGGAGTGTGGCTGGTCTAGTGGATTAGACTAAACCCCGAGGTGGCTCTGCTAACCCCTCAACGTACATGTAGATCCTCCATGCCATGGATAGATCTGGTACCATCATTAAAACCCTCAAGAAATCTGCAATGTAGATCTTTGGGCTCCCGATCTGTTTGAGCCTAGTCAGCTCAACAGAGTGCTGCTCTATATCCCTTCGGTCAAACCTCTCTATCAATCTCCTGGTGAACTCGGCATCTGTCGTCACTGTGGAGTGTCTGAGTGTAACCATCCCATGGAACCACCAATCCCGGGCTTCACCATCCAAATGTAATGTCACCACCTTGATGGCCTCTGTCTTCGACATCTAGTTAAGCTGGAAGTAAATGTCCAGCTTCTCCACCCAAGACTTTGCCGAACTGTTTGATGAACCATCAAATGTAGGCAAGTGGAATCCACTAGCTGCACGGTGGGTGTCACCATCATGATAATGTCGGTATCCTCTGTGATGGTCGCGGGGTCTACTATCCCGCTGGAGCTGAACAAAGTCTCTGAATGAGAGAGCCTCCCTGAACTCGTGCCCATAGGCCTAGTACTCTGCAAAATAATCGCCCATATGACTGGGCTCTGCCTCCTGCTGGGCTCTGGCCCCCGTGTCTGCTCCTAAGAAAGTGGGCATGGTAGAGAGTGTAGGGACATGTGAGGCCACCTGCTGAGTAGTTTCACGCTACTCTAGAAAATGGTGGGATGCACTCGATCCCTCGCCAACTTGGAAAAACCGCGGGCTCTCGCGTTGTCTAGCCTCTATTGTGAATCTCTGCCCCATCACCTCAATCTGCCTCGCCAGATCCTGTGCTGATTTGAGGAGCATATCCGCAAATCTCTTACCATACTCATCTGCCATCTGCTCTACGTCCACCCAGGCTCCTTCTATTCTGTGTCCACCATAGGCTCCTCTTGTTCTGCGTACACCACTAGAACACAGTCTCCCTCCTCATAGGTGTTCTCCAACCTACGTCCAATGTCTCTGTATCTCCTACCTCTATAACAAATGTAGAGTTTTTCCCCTAGTGTCATAGATTGCTAGCTCCATAGGCTGAGCTAGATCTATGCTCTGATACCACTATAATACCCCGTTTCAGAGATATTTCCCCAAACCCCAGTAAACTCCAACCAAATACGTACAAACAGTATAATAACCAGGAAGCTCAAAGTGATGGAAATAACAATGGTGCCACATATAATAATATAAACATGAAATATAAGTAGATAATCGAGAAATGCAGAGAGAAATGCTAAGCCATTTTATTATACTAAGTAATAGAATGAGTACAGTGGGTGATCGGAAAGATGGCACCTCGACTTGCACAAGGAAAGTGAAGAAATACACTCAAAATAACAAAGAAATGGCCTCTCTCTAAACTGCGTCCAAACTGCTGGAGAACTGTTGTGCTACTGTTGCTGTTGGAAATCAAGTGAGGATTTGGGGTTGTTCCCCTCCTTATAAAATACTGAAACTCTGGAATCAGACTCTACTCAAAAAACCCAGAAAAACCCAGAAAGATTTTCTGAAATGGCCGATCCCCGAAAATTGCCCCCTTGAGGACCCACGCAATCCCTCAAGGCTCTGCACTGCCACTGAAATAAACCCACCAAAACTCTACCTGAAACTCAACCAAAATCCTCCAATATGCAAGGGTTGATCCCCTACTCAATCTCCCATCACAAAGTCCCCTGCAAAACCTTAATCCAAAACTCCTGCCAGAAAGAACTGTGTCATCCCTCTCAAGGCTGCGCAGTCATCCAAGATGCTCAATCCTCCTGCCAAAATGCTGATGAAACTACTGCAAAAATACTGATGGAAATAGCTTGCCCGAGCAGGCACTCGAAGTCCCCCGGGGCTAAGGGTGATATTTCTGAATGGAGACACTCAATGCACTAAACAGTGCTGCAGACTAGCTAAACAACCAACGTGCTATAAGTCGAAGTGACTAGCTCAAATGCACATAATCGAATGACAAAATGAGGGGGCTCCTCTCTTCTTTATAGGATTGGCCTCTCCTAATCCCAAGGCTCACCTCCTCCAATGTAATCCCCTTTTGTCACGTGTTCCTTTTCCATCTGCGCAGTCCCTCCAAGTGTCTACGTGGGCCCCATCTTTGCGTGGTCCTTTGGCCCCCTTGGCTCTCCTTTAAGTCACAACGTTGTGCTACTAGGAAGTGACTTTTTATTCTAAAGTGAGTTGTGTCCCCTTTTCCTCACCTTTTTTATTTGTAAATAACTATAGAAGGCAAAATTGAGCAAAATCGACTAGGCTCTGAGCTCTGCAACCTGCAGCCAATGCTCAGACCTGCGCACCTGCACCATCAGCTATCCCCAGCGCGTCTCACCTATCAGAATCGTTAGCAGCAACGGATCCGGGGCTCTACTGTGCAGTACGTCATGTCCTCCCGGTTGGGAGGGGCGGGATCTCATGCCCCCCCTCCTTCAAATGATCGATTGGGGAACGACGACGCTCCCGTGACCCCTCCGTTTCCTCATGATTCATCTACCGATCAAGGTCAAAGCTCTAAACAACCTGACATTTCAGAACAGCACACAGTCACGGACGGAGAAGAGGCTAATACTCCAAAGGTGTCACAACCAAAGGCGACTTCGGCAACATGCATCCCAAAAGCGACAGAAAGAATCAAAGTTGAGCTACCGAGCCATAGAATCAATGGCGAGATACAATACATGAAAGACCATGCACTCATTGGAAAATTTCTTGGCTTCTGGCCAACGGAAAAAGCCCTGCACGGCTGGATCGGCTCCAAATGGAAGCCCAAAGGACAAGTTTCACTGCTACTGGGTCCTAAAGGCTTCTTTACTACCATATTCAACTGCCTGGAGGATAAAACCAGAGTATTTGAAGGCGGCCCCTACTTCTTCAACTCTGCTGGTCTCTTCTTGCGAGACTGGAAACCCAGGTTCAATCCAGACACAAAAGACCTCAGTCATGCTCCAGTCTGGATTCGTATGTACTCCCTACCTTCGGAGTACTGGAGAGAAGAAACTCTGAAGGACATCGGAGATCGCATTGGTACCTTCATAAAGGTTGCAGAGGAAACAAAAAATCGAAGATTCACATCATATGCCAGGATTTGCGTCGAGATGCATCTAAAGAAGACCCTAGCAGACTCGGTAAGTCTCTATCACGATGACTTTGAATGGATTCAACCTCTTGATTATGAACATATCCCGTTCCGCTGCCGTAAATGCCATGAACATGGCCATCTGTTTAGAGACTGTCCTCTGACCACCCAGCTCAAATCCACTGCCAGTGAGGTTAACAAAGATTCTGAGGGTTTTATCAAAGTGCCCCATCGTCGTAGACATACCAAGAAACAGGCTGTCATTCCATCTAGCCCCAAGAAGGCCGACTCCCCAAATAGATTCCATATCTTTACCCCTCAGGATCCCTCTGACTCTATGCCAAAGGACTCTCAAGCCATCCCGCTTCAACCATCGTCCTCTCTGAATCTCAAAAATACCTTGGATCCTTCCTCTTCGGCGCCCATCAGCTCTCCTCTTGTCTCGAAGAAAAAAATGCCGGCTACAGACGCTGATATGCAGCCCTCAGCCATGGATCTCGATGCCACTCTAGCTCTCAGTCTACAAGAAGGGGTCACAGAAGATCTCCAGAACATCCCCATTAACATGGAGGAAGACATCGAGAATGTAAGCTTGGACGGGCTGGATATACTCAAACTGGAAGATGCCTGTAAGCAAAAAGAATATAATTGAATTCCCCCTTGGGAAATAGACAGATTAGAAGGAGTACTAACAAAAGCTCAACACCAAAAATGCCTTGGAATACAGGCCGGTAGTCCATGGGACGGCAAGAAAATCCTAAAAGAAACAAAGAAGAGAGGGCGCAAAACTGATCTGCAGAGAACTATCATACTAGGAGAAATACTAATGGAATCAGGGAGATTCCCGAAGCTAACGAAGTTTTACAAGCCCCACCCCCATAGTTCCTCATGAAGCTCATCTCCTGGAACATGCGTGGGCTCAACAGCCCCTCAAAACACAAAATGTTAAAAAACATGATACAGTTAGAAAAGCCAGCAATGTTCTTTCTACAAGAAACAAAAAGTACTAATACTGCCCTCGAAAAGATCCTCAACAAAGCCTGGAGCGGCAGTCGATCAGTTTCTGTGGATGCAGTAGGAGCTTCGGGTGGACTTTCCATAGTATGGAACCCTCAGATTCTTTTTCTTCAAGATTTCCATGCCACTCACCATTTCATTCAAGCCACGTTTCATCTCATTGGAACGGATATACATGGGCATCTCACCAATACTTACTTCCCACAGGATCAGCATCACAAACTAGAAGTTCTGGACACCTTAACAGATTTGAACTCTTCCAGACTATTCCCCCTTTGGATAAGTGGGGGCGATTTTAATATAATCACTCATCTAGAGGAAAAAAAAGGAGGGCGCATGAAGCTGGAAGATGACAGCACAGGATTCAAGGATTTCATTTGAAGTAATCAGCTCATAGACATTCAAACTTCCAATGGCATTTACACATGGACAAATAAGCGCAGGGGTGTTCACAATATTGCCTCTCGGCTCGACCGCTTTCTAATCTCAGATAACGCTATTCATCTGGGCGGAGACTTTCACGCTTCCATATTACCTCAAGGGGGCTCGGATCATTGGCCCATAATGCTGCAATGGACAAGACCGGGAAAACAATGCAATCGGCCCTTCCGACACGAAGCCTTCTGGTCCAGTAATCCCAATTTCAAAGAAGTGGTCCAAGCAACATGGAAGTCCTTCTCCCCCCCAGAAGGTGCGAAGATGTTCAAATTTCAATAGAAACTTAGACACCTCAAACAAGTGTTGAAGATCTGGAACAAAACCCACTTCAGGAACATCACGGACTCCAGTGAAAAATTAGAGCAGGAAATGAGCACTCTTCAGCAAGCCATCATCCTATAGGGCAGAACAGAGGAATTGGCAAACAAGGAGCAATCCCTTTGGACAACATTAGAAGCTCGAAGATCGCAAGAGGAAATCCTCTGGCGCCAAAAATCCAGAATAAGATGGCTTAAGGAAGGGGAAAAAAATACCAAATTCTTCCATCGGTCTACTATTCAAAGGAGAATGCATAACAATATTGCTTTCATTAATAACAGTCAAGGGGAGAAATTAGAAAAGAATGAAGACATGGAAAAAGAACTCAGAGATCACTTTCAGGAAGCGCTCAAAGAACAAACTCGGAGCAGAACAACAGCTATTCAAGAGGTCACGCGGCACATCCCCAAGCTTATCACGGAAGATCACAACCAAAATTTACTACAACCGGTCTCAAAGCAAGAGGTGGAGGAAGCAATGGCGCAGCTAAAAGATGGTAAGGCTCCTGGACTTGATGGTTTTAATTCTAATTTTTTTCATGAATTCTGGGAATTAATAAGCACCGAAGTTTGGGAATTGGTGGAAGAATCACGCTCCATGCACTGGCTCCTACCCTCCCTCAACTCCACATTCATCGCTCTGGTTCCCAAAGGGGAGGAAGCAAACACGCCTGACAAATTCCGGCCCATTGCACTCTGTAATGTAATCTACAAACTTATTTCCAAAGTGGTGGCAAACAGGGTCAAACCTCTCTTGCCTCTTCTAGTCCTCCCGGAACAGACTGGATATGTCGAAGGGCGCCACATCATGGACGGTATTATCCTATCAAATGAGGTAATCCACTCCTTAAAGATCCTCAAAAAACCAGGCATGATAATGAAGCTTGATCTCTCCAAAGCTTTTGACAAGCTCAGTTGGGAGTACATTCAGCACACGCTGCTAGCCTTTGGCTTTAATGCCACCTGGACTCGCTGGATTATGAACCTCATCTCATCTCCATGCTTCTCTGTTCTTCTCAATGGCTCGTCGTCACAGCCTTTCCGCTCATCGCGTGGCATTCGGCAAGGGGATCCCCTCTCACCCTTCATCTTTGTCCTATTGGCGGAAGGGCTCAGTCGTCTCATTCATCATGCTGTCTCATCTCAGGCAATCAAAGGCATAGCGCTTCACGGTCTTTCCCCCTTATACCATCAACAGTTTGTTGACGACACAATGCTCTTTGGACATCCTTCATCTGCCGAAGCAAGATCCTTCAAAGCCTTGCTTGAGCTGTTATCTGACGCCTCGGGCACCTCAATCAATGCTTCCAAATCCCAGCTTTTCTTCTTCAATACCCCTGTCTCCATTCAAAGAAATATCGCTCGCATCCTTGGATTCAGTATTGCCGTGCTTCCCTCCAAATACTTGGGCGCCCCTCTTATGGTCTCTGCTCTCAAGCATGCGTCATGGCGAATGCTCCTGGACAAAATGGAAGCCAGACTCTCCTCCTGGACCTACAGATCACTCAATATAGCCAGTCGACTTATTATGATCAAATATGTTCTCCAGACCATGCCTCTTTATCTATTTTCTATTCTAGCTGCTCCCAAGTGGGTCCTCAAAGCCATACGTAACCTTCAAAGGAATTTTCTTTGGTGATCAATGGGCCTCAATAGGAAATGGGCCCTAGTCAAATGGTCAGAGGTATGCCAACAAAAATCCAACGGCAGACTAGGCCTTAGGGACCCCTTGCACAGTAATCATACCATGGGAGCAAAAGTTTGGTGGAATTGGCTTGTAAAACCACACATTCCTTGGGCAAAGCTCTGGCAAGCTAAATATGCGCCTGGCAGTCGCTAGGAGGATCTGATTAGAATCAGTCCAAGCATCTCAGGCTCCATGATCTAGAACGTGACAAAACTTCATAGTGCCTTCATCCAGGAGTACAGCTTCTGGGAAGTTCATTCAGGGAACTCAACGCGTTTTTGGGAGGATTCCTGGCAGCAGCTCCCAAAACTCGCCTCAATCTTCCAAAAACCCCTCTGGCAGACTCATATGCAGCGCAACAATCTTGTTAACATATCCCAGTTTTGGCAGCAACAAGAAAATAAAGATTATCAACAATGGAGGCCCGCTAGTTCTTGGCAAGCGGATTGGCAAGGAGAGACCTTCGCAGAAATTGAGAAAGAACTGAGTCACAGGAAGATCAAAAAGTCAAACAAGCAGGACAAATTGCGGTGGGGAAATTCAACAAAAGGAATCTTCACTACAAAAGAGGCCTACATTTTGCGGTATGCACAAAGCCACAACGATAAAGATCAGCTATGGAGTAACATCTGGCAATCCAAACTGCGGCCCAAGGTCTCCACCTTTCTATGGCTCTTAAGCAAAAAGCGAATCCTCACCTAGGATAATTTGCAAAGAAGGGGCTTTATTGGACCCTCAAGATGTCCAAATTGCTCACTTCAATCGGAAACCATTTTGCATCTGATGGAGACCTGCCCCCTAGGGGCTCAACTCTGGGATCAAATTGACAGGTGTAATCAAAGAACAGGAAACTGTCAGGGGGATATAGCAAATTTGCTGAGAACATGGCCCAAGCTGCCATATCAAAGCCCTCTGTTGAACTCTCTGTGGACTCTCATCCCAGGGTTTCTTTACTGGACCCTCTGGAAGGAAAGGAATAATAGAGTCTTCAACAATAGGAATCGCCCTTTTGACATTCTCTGGCTTCTCATCAAGCAAAGCATACAAGAGACCCTGGCTCTTCGGTCATGGCAAGAAACAGATTGGCCATCCTCCCCCCAAGAGAAACTCATATGGAAATCATGGGATCTTCACGTATCCTGCGCTCCCTCTGCTCCATCCCGATCATCTACCAAGCTCGTCTCCCCTTTGCATTGGACCCCCCAGCCTCTTCATCATTCAAATTGAATTTTGATGGCGCAGCCAAAGGGAATCCAGGACCCGCTGGATATGGAGGAGTAATTAGAAATGACAGAGGAATCATCTAGCACATTTTCTTTGGCTCGATAGGCAAAGACACTAATAATGTTGCAGAACTGGAAGGCCTATGGAAAGGCATATGTGTAGCCGATCAACAGGGGTTCTATCCGCTAATAGCAGAGGGAGACTCTCTGATCCTCATCAATGCAGCAATTCGAATACAAGCAGGAACACCAGCTACCAAAGTAGCTTCTAGTTGGAGATTGCTCAGCAGGCTAGAAACATTGGAGGAAAGGCTCAGGAGCCCCAACAATATTATCTTTCAGCATGTTAAGCGATCCGCCAACAAGCTAGCAGATCGTCTGGCCAATCAAGGAGTTGATCTGAATAGCCATCCCTACTCAGGTAATCTCAATGACTCAACAGACATTCAACTTCAACAGGATTGCCTCTCTTTGGCAACTCAGGACCTTCAATCCCCGGCTGCGGGTGTTTAATGTGTTATTAAATGCGGGGGCGGCCTCATTACTGGGCAAGTGGCTGCCCATATCCACCAGATGGCCCGAAGAATCGAGAACCAGTCGCCTCTGTCTGGCCAGGAGTAATGAAGCCATTAATGCGAGAGGGAGAACAGCTGTTCGCAGGGTTATAACCGTCGACCGCCTCGGCTCGCAGGTGCAAGGTGAGCAGTTGGAGTGTGCTGGAATGGTTAGCGTATCGAATGTCTCTTGGGATGTTAAGTTTGTGTGTTGTGTGCTCTGGTCTTGGATGAATGCACCGTGGGTGCGTGTGCCAAGATTCAGACCTCGGCCCTCTGCACAGAAGGCCTTGGTCTTTACCTTGGGACGCCAGGGCATTCTTGTCTACCTGCTCCGGTTTGGCGCTCTGAGCGATACTCAGCTCCAGTTTTGTGGGGTCCCTGAGTGCAATGTGCCTTTCGGCGCTCTGGATGCTACGCGGGTTCAGTATATCTGCGTCCCTGTGAGCAATTCGCCCTTTCGGCGCTCTGGTGAAACTCGGCTTCAGCTCATTCGCTCTCTCGGAGCAATTCGCCCCTCGATGCTCCGGAAAAATCTCGACTCCAGCTCCGGGTGGTAAGTCTTGGTCCTCGCACTCATGTTCTTTCAACGGTTTATCATCTTCTGTATAAGATTCTGCACTGGTTCAAGGCTCTCTGTGGCGAAGAGCAAACGCGGTCTCTGGGTAGCATTGTGTGTATTTTTGTTTCAGGATGCCGCGTGAGAGGCAACGTCTCATCAACAGGCGGGGAGGTTCAAGGGGCGGTGAAAGAGGTCGAGCTTCATCGCCACGATCCTCAGCCTCATTCGACTCCCCCTCGGAAGAAATTAGTTCCCCTGGAGCTAGACGAGGACGTGGTAGAGGAAGATGGCGGGGAAGGGCAGCGACATGTTCGTTTGGCTCTCACCCATCCACTCGCTTCCGGTTTCCACGCGCCCTGGACAATGCCATTTACTATGTTTCAATTCGGATTGAAAAATGTGATCATGCAGACAGGCCAGAGGTCCCAGCAGAGCCACGGCCACCCTCGCCTGTTCAGTGTCCACGACTGCAGCTTGCAGAAGCCTCGGGTGCTGTGGCGGGAACAATGGCCGGAACAAGCGAGCCTGCAAAGAACGATGCACCATACACAGGCTCGAGTGCATCCGATCCATATGCCTGTCCAGTGGTGGAGGAGCAACCATCCACCTCCGTGGATGCTTAAGCCTGTTGCTTGGTTGTTCTGGTTGTTTTGGAGACTGCTCTTTCAGTCTCAGGTCGTCGGCAAGGTGGTCAAAGTGCGTAATGTGGGTCAATCAGTGTTGTTTTTTGGGTTGATTTACGTCGTAGTTTGTGTGTCTGTTATGTCGATCATTATGTATGTGGGTTCTTCAATGTTTGTAAGTTCCTCCCTCGCATCGGCAGGGAATGGGAGTTTATCACTTGGGTCCAGTTTTATTTGGGTTCTGGTTTGGGGTCAGTGGACAGTCTCATAGTCCTTCAGTCTCTCAGGCTTGATTTCAGTCACAGTATGCAATACTGTTCAGATGTAGCCAGCTCCTCTTGGCGGATGTAAAACTTTTTGTACTCTTTTTTGTATAATATTAGAAGTAACATGAATTACACAAAAAAAAAATTGAGCAAAATCGAATATTCCAATTAGCCATGGCTAATTAGGAATATTACATTTTTCAAATGGCTCAATCATAACTTGAGGGCATAAAGGCATTTCATTGGTTTGATTAGGTTGGCCCATTTGTTGACAGCTATCACAATGCTTGACATACTGTTTGGCATCCTTAAACAAGGAGGGCCAAAAGTAACTAGCATGTAATACTTTATATGCAATGTGCTTATCAGCGAAGTGGCCTCCACAAGGTTCATCATGAGCAGATTTCAAGATGTCAAACACTTCCTCCTCTCTTTCACACCTACAGATAATCAGATTTGTACCAGTGTAAAAGAGATCTCCTTGGATCCAGGAATATGCAACACTTTTCTGAACAATACTCTGTTTTTCACGAGTAGACAAGTGGGGTGGTGTTTTCCCAGTAATCAAGTAATTAGCAATGTCAGCAAACCATGAGGAATCTGTTGACATAGGAAAAAGATGTTCATCTGGAAAATCATCATTAACAAGAGTTGAGTTGCTTCACCAGGATTATCTAATCTAGAAAGAAAATCTGCTACAACATTAGATTTTCCTGGTCTATCAACAATAGTAATATTAAATTCCTGCAACAATAGTAACCACCTAGTCACTCTACCAGTAGTTAATGGTTTATTCATCAAATATTTAATTGCGGAATGAACAGTATGTACAAATACTTCATATCCTATAATATAGTGTCTGAACTTATTAATTGCAAAAATTACAGCTAAAAACTCTTTTTTTGTAACTATATAATTTAATTCAACGGGAGACAAATTCTTACTAATATAATAAATAGCATAGGATTGTTTATTTTCCTCTTGTCCTAAAACTGCGCCAATAGCCAAATCTGAAGCATCAGAGGAAATATGAAAAGGCAAAGACCAGTTAGGACCTCTTAAAACTGGTGCATGCACTAACTTTTCCTTCAATGTTTCAAAACACTGTTGACAAGCTGTAGTCCAAGAAAATTCACTATCCTTACCTAGAAGTCGAAAAAGAGGAGCAGCTATCTTAGAAAATTTTTCAATGAATCTCCTATAATAACCAACATGTCCTAAAAAACCTCTTACTTCCCTTTGAGTTTTGGGTGCAGGAAGATGCAGAATGATTTCGATCTTTGCTGGATCAACCTGGATACCTTTACCGAAAATCAAATGGCCAAGTACCACTCTCGCTTTAGACATTAATCTAAATTTCTTGTCACTCAAGGCGAGATGTGCTTCCTGACAGCGAAGAAGTACTTTTTCCAGATTTCCGAGAGCTTCCTGAAAAGAATCACCAAACACAGAAAAGTCATCCATATAAATTTCTACAAATTCTAGATCAGCAAAAATGGCTAGGACTTCCCTTTGAAAGGTAGCCGAGGCATGACATAAACCAAAGGGGAGCACTCTATAAGCAAATGTACCCCATGGACATGTAAAAGTAGTTTTATCCTAATCTTTGGGTGCAATCTGCATCTGGTTATAACCACTCAAGCCATCCAAAAAGGAAAAGTATTTCTTTCCTGCAAGGGTATCAAGCACCTGGTAAATGAAGAGGAGAGGGAAGTAATATTTGAGAGTGGCTTTTTTTAATTCTTGATAATCAATACAAATACGCCATCTTCCATCTTTCTTAGGTACTAGCACTAATGGAGAGACCCACTGACTGTCGGAAATAGGATAGATAAAACCAGCATCCAAGAGTTTTTGTACTTCTTCCTTCACAATATCTCTTAGAGTTGGATTCATTCGCCTTTGGGGTTGTCAGACAGGTCTGTCTCCTTCCTGAATATAGATGTGATGTGTACAAGTTTCAGGGGGAATGCCCTTCATATCTTCATAGCCCCATGCAAAGGCACTAAGATGGTTTTGCAACAAATTCACAAGATGCTCTCGCTGAGATGAGTCCAAATCTGAACTAATATACAAGGATTTACCAGGGCTAATCTCAATAAGAGTAGTATCAGGGTTAGGAGTACTCAAGGGGGTGGCCAAATGCAGCTGCACAGGAGAATGAGAATCATGGTTATCTTGAAAATCTAGGCTGAAGATCTGGCTCAATAGCTCAAAATTAGGCATAGTGTCTAGGATTATTCAAGAAATCTTGAATTTCATCTTCTTATGAAGACCCAGTATGTTGATGGATAAAGGAAATGGGTTGAGTCTCCTCATCACTGCTCTGGTCTAACCATAAAGTATCTCAAAGGTCCTGAATTGATATGACAGGGGGGTATAAGGTAACTTTCTTCCTAGATTCCCCATGTGAAATATACATATCACCGGAGCGACATCCAATATATGCATTGGCTGTAGCAAGCCATGGTCGACCCAAGATCAAGGGATGTCCTCCTATTGGGTTCTTTGGCTGAAGCACAATGAAATCAGCAGGATATTCCCAAGAATCTAATGAGATGATCACATCATCCAATACTCCTTCTGGCTTAATCTTAGATCTATCTGCTAATTCAAGCATAGTGGGAGTATGGCGAAGATGAGATAACTGAAGTTGATCCATGGTTTGATTAGTCATGACATTAATGGCTGCCCCTAGGTCTATAGGAACATTAGAGACAAGGACATTACCAATCTGAAATGAGACAATAGGGTTTCCGGGGTCAGTGTATTTTTCCATAAACACATCTCATCATCAACTCTGCTACCCTACCAACAAATTGAATGGTTTGGGGTTCCAATCTCTTCCTCCCGGGTTTCTTGAGACAAAGTTCCTTAATAATCTTAGTGCAAATAGGGATATCTTTGATGGCTTGGAGCAAAGGTATCTTAAACCACATATACATCAAAGAAGGTTGCAAGCCAATCCAACAACCACAGAGGAGGATGAATCCAGCTCTTAAAGATATAATCAAAGAAGAACTACAAAAACTAATAGATGCAGGATTCATTTACCCTATCTCCGACAGTGAGTGGGTCTCTCCTTTAGTGTTAGTTCCCAAGAAAAATGGTAAGTGGAGGATTTGTGTCGATTACAGGGAGTTGAACAAAGCCGGAAAGAATGATCATTTTCCCCTACCCTTCATTGACCAAGTGTTAGATGGCCTGGTAGGGAAGAAGTTTTTTCTTTCCTAGATGGATTCAATGGGTACAACCAAATCTAAATCTGCCCAGAAGACCAGGATAAGACCACATTCACCTGTCCTTGGGGTACTTTTTCCTATAGGGTCCTTCCTTTTGGCCTATGCAATGCTCCTGCCACTTTCTAGAGAGCAGTCTTGAGTATTTTTGTTGAATTACTACATAATGCGGTGGAAATTTATATGGATGATTTTACACCTTATGGCTGTGATTTTCAAGAAGCCCTAACGAACCTAGGCAAAGTATTTCACAAATGCGTTGAAATGAACATGTCTCTCAGTCTGGATGATCTGAAAATGGGGCACTTAGGCTTCTTGTCTAACTTACAAGAACCTCTCCCACTTCCAAAGCTTATTTATTCCCAAGTCTTTATGATTAACCAGTGTGGAATTAAATATGTACTTGAACAGAAGGTGTATGCTGGTGTTGTTTATTAAAATTGTTTATGTGTTGTAATTTAATGTGCTCAAACTGATATATAAATACATATAACAATAAATAAAGCAGTAGAGACAATGCAGCAATAAAACACACACAGAACAACAATATTAATTAGGAGTTCACCCACAACTCTTGGGCTACCTCTCTGTGAGCTCTAGTCAACTCAACTAGGCTCTCGGGGATTATGGTATAAGTCCTTTTCACAAGCTCTTGGCTCAACTCCTACTGTTTTACACAAAAACAGTGGGTTCATATACCATTTTATCCCCGACTCTTGAAGCTCTTGGCTTTTTGGCTCTCGGCTCTTGCTCTGGCTCTTCTGCTCTAGCTTTGGCTGTTGGCTCTGGCTCTAGGTCTTCGGCTCTGGCTCTAGCTCTTCGACTCTGGCTTTAGCTCTGGCTCTTCGGCTATGGCTTCTTGGCCCTCTGCAACCTTCAACTCTCGAGGATTACACTTGAACTTCAAGTGACCCCAAAGGCTCCCTCAGATGCTTTGCGCAGTAGCTCTTCGGCTCTCTCTGCTCTCTCGGCTTTGCAATTGCTTCCAGCATTTCGCTCTCCGTGAATTGAGGTCTCTGGACTCCTTTGAGGCATTTTCCCCGCTTCTCGGCTTCCCCAGCCATTTCCCTGCATTCAATCATTCCCCTACGGCTCTGTGGCTTCTATGCGCTGTTTGTTTGACTAGTCATCTGGCTCTATGGATTTCAAACGCCTCATCGTCTGCCAAAATGCCTGCTTGTAGCTTGGAATGATGATTAGGAGCATTATAAAAGGAATCGGAGTCATTTCGTAGGCAAAAACCCACAAATGGTCATTCTCGGATTTCATAGGAAAATACATAGAAAGCCTGTAAAAATCCGCCCAAACCCGTTTATCGGTCTTAAAAAAATTATGAACTCCACTTTATATTCCATCGGGTCCGCCTTTTAAATTGCTTATCACATCCTCACTGTTGATTTGAGAGATGTAGATCCAACAGCTGAGATCCATTTCGGACGGCTCATTCGTACTAGGGTTAACCACTTGATAAGGGTGGTTTTCTCTCTCCTCAGCTTGGACACGTGGCAAATATTATATGGGATCGGGCGGAGCCCGACCCAAACCACTTTCCGCCTTCGGTCCTCCTAAAATCCCACTAGTTTCCTTTGTATAAAAGAAATGCATTAAACACTGAAAAAACCAGAAAAATGGCTTTAGACGGATTTAAAAGATTATATGTTTTCGTTCGCAAACCCTTTCGAGTCTGTTTTCATCGCTATCGCATATATCACGTGGACCCGGGGTAAGTCATATGGCGTGGCCTATGCCGACACGATCCGCCGACGCTAATATCGGTGATCGCGGTATCGCTTGGTCTGGGGTCCCGCCTCTGCCTCGTAGTGTCGCCGATTGCGATCCCCCGATTTCGGTGATCGCACCATCGCATTGACCTGGGACCTTTGCCTTGGGTATACACTGCCTGCCTCCGATCCGACCCATCAATCCGATCATCCGAGGTCGCTAATCGGGGGTCTGCCTAACCTTAAGTCCTCCTTTTTGCCTCATGCGATGCGATTTTCCCTTATAAGGGTCTTTTGCCCATTTTTAAAGGGTTTTTACCTCTTTTCCCAAAGAACAAAGGGGAACTTCTTTTTGTGATAACTTCTCCATCTGAAGTCCGTTTTCACCCATTCAAGTTGCCTTGGATTCAGAATGAGGAGATCTATGCAATGAGACTATTTCTGAGAGCAACCTGTGACTTTTATTTTCCTCTGATTTACAAAGGATTTGTGCCATTTGGCACCCTTTACCTCTTATATGAAGTCGTTTAGACTTAGAAGTTTATTTAGGATCCATTTTTGGATCACGCCTTTCCACTAAAAGAACTTTTGGTCTCCAAAAGACTGATATACTGATTTTAACAGTAAATGAGAGTGACTCACCCTCTTCTTTCAGCCTCCCTATACTTGCTTTGCATAGTGCCTCTGAACCAAAGTTTCTGACCACTTCCCTTCTTGGATGGGTTGGCCTTCTAGGGAAGAACTCTCTTCCTCCTTGCCTTCTTGCAGAACTTCTACTGAAATGGTCATAGAAGGTGGTTTGAGCTTCTTTGTCTTGATCATTGATCCAAGGGGGCTCAAACAAATGTGAAGTACACCTACTCCACAAAACTTTCATTTGTACCTGGTGGACAAGCTATCAACAACAACTATTAACAACAACAGGAACACGGAAAACAACTGGATGGCCTAAACTCCTGCTTCAACAAAAGAAACAGATTTTCACATCTTGTGAACACCTCTATGTCTTATATCTGCATACAAATGATGGACTAGATAACAAGCCCACAAAACATGCCTTTAAACAAATGACCCTTTAAGTCAAGCATGTAGAAAAAGACCATTTGGACTCTTTTTCAAAAGATGAAACTCTTCATCATTATCTCCATTTGGAGACCAAGTTAACTTCTTCCAAGCCAACATGGCATCACATGCATGTTAGAGCAATCAACCCTGCAAGTTAATTACACATACATGATCAAAAACAAGGAAATCATCAACATCCCTATGTTCATGCATCTCATTCTCATGCATGCATTTCATCCTTCAACTTTCACTTAAGCACATTGTACTTTCGAAGCTGAAATGAAATATAATGTAAATGCATCAATAGACATGCAATCTTAATCAGATAAGAACTCTAACCGTTCCTTACCAATCCCTTTCAAAGTTACTACCTTTGCCTGCACATCAACATCATCATGTGAATCATTCAGAGATACATCATTCATGGAATCTTCACTTCCATTTCTGCCATCTTCTCTTTCCACTTTCTTCAGCTTTTGTGAAAGCATTGCTGGATTCAGAGTCCAACATTTTGCAACAAGATGTCCTTGCTTATGGCAGTAAGTGCACTGCATGTGCATCCTCTTGACCACATGATTTGCCTTGTCCAATGGACCTTTAGCTTCTTGCTTCTTTTCCTTCAAAAGTTTCCTGTATGTGGCCATTCTCTTCCAACGTCTAGAAACATTATGGTTATCCAACCGACAAAAGGAACATGCAATTCTTTTCCCATACATGTGTGGAAATTTATCATGCTTTGCACAATCAAAAGGAAAATGTTTAGAACCAGATTTATACCTTTCTCTTTCACCTTTATTGCCTTCACGAGGACGTGAATCAAATGAAGAAGTGACTTCCTTTGGAACACCATCAATCTCTTCAAGGCTGTTGGAGTCTCCCCAACTCTCTGGTTCAAGTGTGTGTTTTTGAACAGCTGCATCCTGCAAATGATGTTTCAAGCTATTGCATTCCTTTGTTGAATTGAGGCTTCTGTGATCCATAACAATTATAAGAAGAATTTCGGCATAAATCACATGTAGAAAACCTTTGTCGACGTGTTTTGAACCAACTAGTGTGGTTTATCGTCAAGATAAGTTGAATGAACAAATCTCGCTTTTCATATTAAATAGATCGTAGAACATTCTAGACCAGGTAACGACTATAATGACAACGGCTAGATTTGATTGGGAAACAGCTAGTTGACTTAGATAAGGGTTAAAAACTTTATTAAACAAGTTAATATTCTTATTAAAATACAAAA
>APFE031378593.1:0-11931 GCA_000404065.3 Pinus taeda
AAAAAAATTCTTTCAGGGCACCAATCCTTTGGGTATATGGTTACTAGGCAGCTGAATAATGCTATCCTGACCAATCTTGTCCTTTAGGTTGGACTGGTTGTATTCTTCAATGGTTTCATTTTCTTGGTCAATATGCATTTCAGAAAATTCATCAATGACTTGTAAAAACCTATTAATTTCATCATCATCTTCAAAAACTTTCTAGTATTTGACATTGTAAGGCAAATATCATCTATATTTCCCCTGAACTTCATAAGTCAATTTAGGAGGCAAATGAGGAATAAACGTGCTAGTAGACACAGCAAGGGAATCAACAAGTTGGTTCTTCATTCTAGGGATGTAAGAAATGCTGAAACTATTAAAAGAACCCTTGAGCCTCCATACCTCATGTTTGTATGCATTAAGCCTTGGATCCTTTTCTTGGAAAGTTTTGTTGACCTACTGAATGATAAGGTTTGCATCTCCAAACACCTTCAGACCTTTGATGCCCATTTCTTTAGCAACATTTAAGCCCAATATCAAGGCTTCATACTCTGCTATGTTATTTGTGACCTGAAAAGTTAACTTGAAAGATAAATGAATGCATTCTTGTGTGGGTAACACAAGGGCTACACCTGCCGCTGCAGCTTCCTTAGAGCAAGCTCCATCAAAGAACATGTCCCAAATTTGTGGGCCTTCTTCCTCTGTGATTTGGAAAACTAGTTTCTTAAGCTTCATGGAGGCCAATTGGGATTCTTCAATCTAAATAATACAGGCTCTAAAAGCAGTGTCGACAACATAGATGGGATGATTAGTGGGATTCCTTTCATCAATGATGATATAAGCCAACTGAGCTTCTCTGTATAATCTCCTACTCTCACCTCCAAAAACTGGAACAGTAGCATAGGACATATCATTTTGCAATGTTCCACCTAATCTCTTGATCCAACCTCTGGAGAGCAACATGCCAAACTTGGGGGGTACATCTGCTACCATAATATCCATGATCATGCTCTTCATGGGCAACTGAGACAAGGTGATGGCTAGATCTTTGATTAATCCTAAACATTTCACTTTTCTAGAGTCGAAAGAAAATAGGTCATGATAAGACTTGGTAATGTCAAGACCCAACTCATCCATGAAAGCCTTGGGATTCAGATTATGGCTGGATCCTGTGTCCAAAAGGCAGTTGTGAAGGATTTTTTCATGAATAGTCAAGGAGACATAGAATGATGGGGAGCTGTCATTACAATTTTCAATGATTGGGCTGAGAAAAATAACTGGTTTGTCATCTTGTAGGTTTACATAGTCAGTGGAGGCTTGGATGTCTTTAGGCTTAAGGGCCTCAAGGATAGATCTCTTGAAGGACTCATTCTTCACTAGTTCAATTAGAGGTATAGGTATGCTTAGCTTCTGAATTTTTGATTCAAAACTAAAAGGAGAAGGAGACTTGTCAAGGCCTCTTACCTCGTGAGCTGGAGCTTTGAGGATGATGGGATCAACTACCAGTCGTTTCTACTTTTTAGCTTGCTGTATTGTAGGGAAAACAACTCTCTAAATAGGATTTTCTTTGGCATTATTCATCTTCGACCTCAGATCATATCTGTGACGATCATCAGTTTGCAGAACAGTTTCACCATCCCACTCTTGGTTGATTTGGTCATTGAATAATGACTTTTCATAGGTAGCTGAGGTAAAAAATGAGGCACTGCCTTTGTCTTCCAGACAATGGAACTCATCATCTTATTCAAACTGCTCTTCTTCCATGACTACATTCTAGAAAGGGTCTTCACCCTTTGGTCTTCATTGGCATCGTTTCTTCTTTGCAGAATATGCAACTACTCATTAGCTCTTCTATATGGATTTGGATTTCCGGGAGCAAATGTATTAGGAACTCTTCCTTTCCTAGGGTGTTGCTCAACCTTTAATTTGGAGATTTTAGAGGCTAATGACTCTATTATCATGGTCAATTTATTTATCTTGGGATCTGAAGAAGATGAATATTCGCCCCTTTGTCTCCTTCTATCAGCATTCCCCTTGAGTTTCTCTGCAGCCATGATGTTTGATTCTACTTCCAAGGTTGCATCCTGCATATCAACCAAGGTAGCACATCATCTCTCCCTCAATAGTAGACAGAAGTCAGAATCAAAGGCACTGACATAGGTGAGTTTAGCAGACGTAGTGGTGGGTTTTACTTCAGCTGGTATCTTATTGTACATGCGGTTAAACCTCTTATAAAAATCAGACAACAACTCACCATTTTCCCTCTTTAAGTTCCCAAACTAGGTATGGTAGTAGATTAGGTCCTTCTTATCCCCCCAATGCTTTAGGAATGCATCATTTAAAGCCTTAATATCTATTATAGACCTTGGGGTCAGTTCTCTGAACCATTTTCTAGCCTCTCCATCTAGACTTTGGACAAAGACTCTCATCCATACATCATCTTCACTAATGTCCAGGTTATCAGCATAGCTATAGAATGATTCAAGATGTTCCTCGGCCTTAACACCCTCATTCCCAGTGAACTTAGGCATATGCTTGTGATATTCTCCAATAGGCATGGCATTCAAAGGAGTGGGCGGTACTAGAGGTCCATACCTAGCAGCTATGATTCTTTCCATTTTGGTAGGTGCTACCATAGATATGGTGGCTATAAGGGTACTGGAAGTCTAAATGATAGAGGGTTGAGGAGTGATTGATAGGACTAAAGGAGTGTGATGGATAGGAGGAGAGGCTTCCCTTGGGATTAGAACAAAAGGAGAACCTAAAGAATAAGGAGCTCTATGAATCTCTCAGATTTTTTCTTTATCGCTAGTATTAGATGCTATTCCCTCAACATTTATTTGTTCTATTACAGGATTTTCTTGAAGAGATATAGAATATTGTTTATAGTTACCTGAACCTGATGCTCCTTTCTACAACACCTTTCTTTCTTTGATGATTTTTTTAGGGTTAGGTACTCGGTCAACTCCTGGCTTCTGAGGATTTCTCCGAGTATGACTCACAAACTGAGAGAGAACTATGGAGTGGAGTCGCCAAGAGGTTCGTCCTCCAGTAGAGTCACCAGATAGATGACTACAACCCAAATAGTGTCGAGGCTTTGTCTATCATCAAAGCTAGATCTGTGTCTTCCCTCAGGGAAGCTAAGCTTCAGCCTCCTCTCCCCAGCAATGGAGCCAATTATGTGAGCACTCTAGCAAACTCTCCTAGGTTGTAGCTTAGAGATGCTTGGAAACATGTAAATCTTCAATATTGTTCTCTGAACTATTGGAATGGATTGGGGTTTGGATCAAGTCAAATGACTGTTTCAACTCTATTTTCACTCAAGACATGCATGAACACCCTCATCTTGACAAGGCTTTCTACCACTAATGCTCAATAGTTTATAGATTCAATGAATAGATGGAGAATCCTAACTGTACCAGCAGATACATACATAAACACATATGAATTCCTAGCTACAGAAGGTAAATGAAGCTTAAAAATCTAATTTATCAACATAAAGATAAGATGAAAGTTATCTGGCATTCAACACAGAAGAAAACATGAATAACAGAGGAGAAGATGGTGATTGAACATGTAACATCAAAAGAAGCTTGTATTACTGGAATGAAGATGAGACGCTAGGAGGAATAGAGTATCTACAGTCTCCAAAAGTTGAACCTTTATTCCCTCTGTTATCTCAAAATCAGATCCTGATAGGCTGCTGGTCAGGTTGACTCTAAGTAACTATTTCAAACCTACTTTAGGCTGAGGCTTAGCCTCCTCAACCTGAGAGGGCTCTCTCAAAGGGTTATTGATTTTGACTAATAATAAGAGGGCTAACTCTTGTGGAATGACATTAACAAATAGGAAGGCTGGATAAACATTACATAAGTTTCCATTGGGCCTATGGAGTCAATCATACTTCAGTAAAAAATGATACTACCTTTACATAGAAGTCAGGGCATTTAGCATTTGGATGTTCAGAACACGACTCATATAAAACCACAATTCACAAATGCATACAGGAAATCAGAGCACAATCAGTGAATTCGGAGTGATTACACATTTATGCAACTGTAAAAGACATTAAGGAAAGAATAAAATCACACATTCTGAACATGGAAATCCTTCATGAATCCTGAGAAGAAAAGCAGCCAACTTATATTACTGAACTTTGTCTTTACATAAGCCAAAATAGTACTCTGTTATAAAATTTCCAACCCTCATTACATTGTTGTTTCAGCTATATATAGAATCCTTATTCTAACTAATTCGAGCTTCCTCCTCCAGCATGAGGGGAATTTGCTAACTCGATAACTACCTCAAATGACACCTATAAGCTATTTAACTAACTATTAAATACAATAAAGTGCTGACTGGAGTTTTGAAGAGTTCTAAATTAACTATGACTGTAACTCCATTTTCCATGCATAGTGGCTTCTCCTTGTTCTTTGACACTTGGTCCTCTTTCGATTTGGATGAGCTGGATGTTTAATACTCCATATTGACCTTGAACGCTGAATCTTTTAACTGCTCAGTAGTATTAGGAGATGTCCCTTGCTTCTCGGTTCCGGTTTTTTTCAAATTGCTCGAATGTATAGCAGCATGTCTTCTAGCCTTTAATAACCCAAAATATGGAACACTGCCACGTTCTTGATGTGTTGTAGGCTACATCGATGGACATGTGTGCAGGCAAAAGTTCCTCGTATGCAAATCATTTAATACCTTTTGAACTGTGATAAAGGGGGTTTACAACAGAAATTTAAACTTGGGTTAAAATATTCCACCTTTTTAAACGTACACCTGTCTTGATCTGAATGACTATTGTAGCTCCATCTGATGTCTTGCATACCCTTTAGGTGTCTCTCTTTCAAAATTCCCATTCATAATACAAAACTCCCCGTCTGCGTTAAAACCATCACCTACAGCAGTTTCGTAGCGCAACTTTGCTCCTTCATTTCTCCAAGCTCATGATGTATTTGAGAACACTGAAGGAGGTTTTTGTAGTCCAGGATGTCTAGAACACAAACCTCTCTTGGGTTTTTAAAATACTTCTCCAGCTGTCCATAATCGATCCTTGACGAAGACGTGTAAAACAGGAAATTTTGATTTTGAAAAACTGCACCTACAGCAGTTTCGTAGTGCAATTGTAGTCTTTCATTTATCCCACCTCAGAATGGCTTTGAAGAAATGGAAAGAGGTTGTTGTAGCTCAGTATGTTAGGAATAAAAACCTCTTTCAATTTTCCAAAATATTCTTTCAGTTTCTCTGGAGACCTCCTGGAAGTTGACTACTTAAACAGTTTTTTTCTCCTGAAAAAGTTTGCTTCAGTTACCCCGGTTGTTCTTCATACAATTGCATTGGATTATCTTGTTTTACATACACTGTAGACATGACCCAAAACCTCTTTGAAGCTGACTTAATCATCATGAACAAAAATAGCTATGAATAATGATCATCTTCATAAACTTCCTTTCAAAAATATTTGCCTTTGTCTTTCAACATTGGTCCATGAAAGCATAATGTGCAGCTACAGCAGTTTCATAGCGCGCTACGAAACTGCTGTGTGATTTTAAAAACACAGCTTCAAGTCAAAAATTCAACTCTCTTGATCTTACCTTTGCTTGAAATTTCCTTTCCATCTACCATGAAGTTGTTCAAAACTTACATGCCTTGCTTGAGCCTTCAAAGAACTCTGATGTATGCTGACCCTGAGTTTGCCAAGTGCTTCTTATGCATGAAAGGAACTTGAGAATAACCAAGACCAATTCTCCCTTACCTTACCCTTTTCCTTTGAAATCTTTTCAGTGATAATAGTGGATCCACTTGGGATAGTGTGCCCTTGTGGTACACTAAGAACTCGCAGGTCCAGTGCCTTATCCTCTTATGATAAATGGAAATCTGCTTGACAAGCATCCCCTTCAAGTTTCTTGGGCCTTCACCTCAGGCTTGAGCTTGATAATCACTGCAGAAGAGAGAAGTCTATATCTACTACAAAAATTAAAATGCTCAGTCAACCTTGAGCTTATTTGCATTTTCAAACCTACCTACTAGCTGCAATTTCCACTTTAGGTCAAGCAAGATGATATTTCCAATAAAGCCAATCAATTGTCCTTTCTGATATTGGAGGCTCTTGACTACATTCAACCTCAAAATAACCATGGTAGTGAGATGACCAAATCAACTCATAATATGCCTTCTCTTCATAATGCAAATGAAAATGAAAAATTGGTGTGCAAAGCTTGTCCATGTATTCATTTATTGGGTCAAAGAGGACATGGTTATTTTGATGATCATCATAACATTCTACATCTTTAGACAATTGATTCTCAGCCACACACGATTTCTTTGATATGCTATCCAACTGCTCTTCTAAATGGTTCCCACAAACAATGTAATTTTCCTCCTTATTATGATCATTCATTGATGTAAGTTGCTGCAAGGAAACACAAAATTGAACAACCTTTTCCTCTGCCTGAAGATTATAAAAGCTATCTTCCAGTACTTCTTCATGGGGTTTGCAATCAATTTCATACTCTTTATGATTCGAAGATTGAGAATATTGTTGCACCTCTACATCAATATTAGAGGATTGAACATGGTTTTCATAAGTAAACCCCTGCTGATTTTCATGTTGCATTTCATGGGATGTTATACTTTCTTCTTGGTATTGAAATGCATTGTTATGAAGAGGCTCTAAAATTTCTTCATCCATAAACTCATCATCATCATAACAATCCTCCAAGTACTGATAAGACTTAAAGAATGTTTACAACAATCTTTGAGCAACAATAAGGAAGGATGACATTCTTTATACATCTCATAGAATTCATCATGAAAACTAGCAAGCGAATATATTGAACCATTTTCCAAACTTTTATACCAAGACCATGCTTTTCCTTCTAAAGTTGTCATAAACATTTTCATGAGACAATCTTCAGGGAACTGAACCTTAATACTGCGTACATGCATATGGAACCTAATCAAATGAAGAGCAACATTGTCCTTCTTTTCATCTTTGAATATTGGAAGATCCTCTAACCAATCAACCTTTGGCATAGGGTTTGGGAAACCAGGGATATGAGACCGATTCATAGGAGCATACCTGGCATTCATTCTTGCAGTGGAACTCATCTTGAAACTTCATCAAGCTACTGATCTTCTAGCAGTGGAGTCACCCTCCAATTTGTTATTTGATGTGTGGAGTCGGTAAGGTAGATTTGCATCCTCAAAAAGATGTCTGAGCTCCTGCTACCTTCAGAAGTTCAGCCTTTTGATTTTGGGAAAGAATAAGCTTCAGACTCCCGGCAGACGCACCAAAATGTTATCTCAAAATCAAGCCCTGGAAGGCTGCAAACCAGGAAGACTTCAAGTAACTGTTTCAAACTTTTGACTAAGGCTTAGCCTCCTTAGCCTGAGAGGGCTCTCTCAAAGGGTTATTGATTTTGACTAATAATTAGATGGCTAACTCTTGTGGAATAACATTGAAAAATATGAAGGCTGGACAAACATTACATAAGTTTCCATTGGGCCTATGGATTCAATCATACTTCAGTAAACAATGATATTGCCTTTACATAGAAGTCAGGGCATTTAGCATTTGGATGTTCAGAACACAAATCATATAAAACCACAGTTCATAAATACATACAGGAAAGCAGAGCACAATCAGTGAATTCTGAGTGATTACACATCTATGCAACTGTAAAAGACATTAAGGAAAGAATAAAATCACACATTCTGAACATGGAAATCCTTCATGAATCCTGAGAAGAAAAGCATCGAACTTATATTACTGAACTCTGTCTTTACATAAGCCAAAACAGTACTCTGTTATAAAATTTCCAACCCCCATTACATTGCCGTTTCAGCTATATATAGAATCCTTATTCTAACTAATTCGAGCTTCCTCCTCCAGCATGAGGGGAATTTGATAACTCTATAACTATCTCTAATGACACCTATCAGCTATTTAACTAACTATTAAATACAATAAAGTGCTGACTGGAGTTTTAAAGAGTTCTAAATTAACTATGACTCTAACTCCATTTTCCATTCATAGTGGCTTCTCCTTGTTCTTTGACACCTGGTTCTCTTTCGATTTGGATGAGCTGGATGTTTAATACTCCATATTGACCTTGAACACTGAATCTTTAACTGCTCAGTAGTATTAGGAGATGTCCCTTGCTTCTCAGTTCCTATTTTCCTCAAATTGCTCAGATGTACAACAGCATGTCTTCTAGCCTTTAATAACCCAAAATATGGAACACTGCCACGTTCTTGATGTGTTGTAGGCTGCATCGATGGACATGTGTGTAGGCAAAATTTCCTTGTATGCAAATCATTTAATACCTTTTGAATGGTGATAAAGGGGCTTTACAACAGAAATTTAAACTTGGGTTAAAAAATTCCACCTTTTTAAACGTACACCTGTCTTGATCTAAATGACTATTGTAGCTCCATCTGATGTCTTGCATACCCTTTAGGTGTCTCTCTTTCAAAATGTTCATAATACAAAACTGCCTGTCTGCGTTAAAATCATCACCTATAGTAGTTTCATAGCACGCTACGAAACTGCTGAATTATTTGAAACAAATTGCTTTTGACCCGAGATCTTTATCACCCAAACATTTGATTGCCAAAAACTCCCTTTGATTTTTCATATGTATAGCAGTGATTTACATGTCTTCAAAACAATAAGACTAAGCAAATTTGACAAAAATTTGGAACAAAACCTTTCTTGAAAAGAAAATTCATTTAGCAGGTAACTGGCCTAGCTGTGCCTTCAGGTCTTCATTTTTCTTCTTCATAGCTTTATTCCCAGTTCTTAGGTTCATATTTATATTTCTAATGTATTTGGCCTCTTTGATTGCTGGTACTGTCCATGTGTGAAATTGTGCATGGCCATCCACTACTGAATTCAACTAGTTTTCTAGGGTTTCACTTCCTTTCCACACAGCTTTACGATAATTTGCATACACGACTGCATGCTCTCTAGCAGCTTTCTTCAGTTCGGCAATCTCGTATTTAGCTGCTTATAATTGGCTCTTTATGGCTGCTATATTATGTCCTTGAGATGTGATGACTGTTCTGCTTGTATCTTTTTGCCTAACTTTCTCGGTTTCCTCTGTTCTTGGCAGCGCTTCCTTTACTTGCTCCCTTATAATAGGTCTTCTGGGTTTAAAAATAAATTCTTCACCTGGCTCATCGAATTTAAGCCTTTTTGAGGCCTTAGACTTCTTGTTACCTTCTTGCGGTGACTGTGTCAAATCAATATGAACTGGTTCAGACTGCTCGAATTCAATGGCCTGCAATAAATCATTCAAGGTTGCCTTAGACACTGGGCTCTCTTCAACAGCTATGGCTTTACCTTTTTCCTTATTTATTTGGCTTCTTGTCCTTACACTTGAGACTACTTCAGATATGCTTGTTTTAGGTACAGTTCTTTTCCCTTTTCGGCCATGCATTCTTCTATTTTAGTTCAACTGTCTGACTGCCAAAAACACTGAAAAAGCCAACAAATTTCCTCGTCGGGTGACTTGTGGGAAGTGAGGTACGAGGCCGTTGGATACTGTGGATCGACAGTTGGGATGTTGGTTAGGTGGCAAAGATCGAGCCAAGGAAGAATAGATGAGAGAGTTCACAGGAGCCGTTGGATTGATAAGATCAATGGACATGATCATATCGCAGAGATAGAGGAATTGATATCGCATCAACAGATTTAAAAGCGAAAGGTGGTATTTCGGGCAAGATCATAAGAGGTAAGTGGTAATTCAGATTGGTACCCGATTCCACTCATTAAGTGACATGTAACAGCGAGGAGGAAAGAGGAAACCACTTTTCAGGTGGTTAATCCTCATGCACATTGTTCACCTGAAATCATTGTGAACCGTCGGATATGATGGAGGAAGATCGGCGGTTGAGGATCATCGTGCAAGTTGATTTGATTGGCTACAACCATCGGATCAAGTTTAGATCAATGGTCAATGTCTGATAGTTAATCACAACAGAAAAGGGATGAACCGAGAGTGGACCTGCCGATATTTATGAACGTGGGTGTATAATTTTTGAAGTCCGGCTTATGGCCAAAGAGGAGCAAGAGGAGACGTGGACCATCAAAACTAAAACAGGGGACATTTCCATTAAAATAGAAGCATTGCACCTCAGGGCTAAGAGGTAGTATTGGGCCAAAGGTGGAGAAGACTTAGAAGAGGCTGGTGGAATGTGTTCCTCCTTGCAGATCAAAAAATCCTGCAACAGTACATACTAATTTCTTCATTTATGCACAAGTCTATGTAAATGTGGAAAATATGAGTTGAATTTGAGAAACTGATTTATTGATGGCTAATGGCCTAAATCTATGGAGTGGGATGCTCCCTAATCCACAACAAATTCAAGAAACCAAAATGACAATTGCAGGTCCTTCTAAGAAATCATAAACAATGATCTACTTAACAAGAAATCCTAAGCTATGTAATAACCAAACAATAAATCTATTTTTGGGGTTGTGAGAGTGGGGTCCTCAAGCCATGATCCCACAAGGGAGATGAGGCTCGGAGGGAGAGGCCACTGTCACAATATTTTATGAAGTATTTTATTTCACTATTGTAACACTAATATAGTTTTCCAACTAATGGAAGAATAAATAACCAATCATTCAAACAACTGAAGCTACCAACAAATTTCTAAAACTTAGGGAGGCTTGGCTCCCAAACTCGAGATTGACTTGTCTTCAACTATCACTGGCTTGGGTGCCAATGAAAATGGTAAGCTTTTCATTGGCATTTTCATTTCAACTCTGAGTTCATCAACTCTGAGTTAATGAGATCTGGAGGAAAGATATTGAGGTCTGGTGGAGGGATATTCGAGTGATTAAAGAGTTAAGTAGGGAGACCAAATCTCATAAAATACCTCTTTCTTTTCTACTACACCTTCCTGCATTTAAATTTTCCCAAAAGGGCTCTAAATCTTGCAATTAATGCACATTAGGACACATGATATAACATCTCACCTTTATCATTATTACTAAGAAAAATATAATAAAATATGTAAAGAAATGTGAGAAAAGTTGATTTTAATAACCTAGAGAGTGGCATTAAGACACATATGATTTACCTACTGATACGCCTCATCACACATCATCATCAATACTATATTTTGTGCCATGTTACTACCATGTGTAACCCATAAAAGGTACACTTGGCCACCCAAAACCTAAGCACATAGTGACCAAGGCTAGGATTGGGGGCTTATCGCCTTGTCTCCTACAACTCATTGCTCTTTTTCATTGCTATTTTTTATGCATTGAAAATTCCAGGTGATCCAAAAAGGACCTAAGTGCTTTAGCTTAACACCTTGTGCTTAGGGGTGAGGACCAGTAACCTACAGTTCCTCTACTTTCCACTAATCACTATTTTTTTAAATAATGTTGTTGTTGCATTTGGGCATTGGGATGGTCTTGCTAGAACCATAAACCTTTGGGAACCTTTTCTTAAGCTTCCAAACTTCAATCTTATTATTCCTTTAGATTTGGATCAAGTGTCATATACCATTAGAAAGGTCTCTGAGGGGAATATCCAATTTACTCGTTGGAGCTTAGGAATTGAACACAATTTTCCTTCAAATATATAACTTTCATCCTTGTCCTCAAGTTAAGTAGAAATACATTAATAGTAGCACACTTCTGGATTTAAGACATCTGTGGTTTATATCTTTTGACTCACTTACCGGAGAATCCACAGTATGAACCATTTTCTGTCAACGTTTCAAACCCCAATTAGGATCCATCATTAGGACTTTATGAATGATGATATTAGAAGAGCTTAATTGAAGGATATAAATAGTTATGAGGAGAGTAGATTATTTTTAAGTTTTTAATTAAAATCTATTACTTAGTAAAGACTATTTATAAAAATTAAATCATATCCTAGTAATAATTTTCATAATAAAGGGTACTATTTTAATTAT